>JARYZH020000937.1:0-51410 GCA_030021035.2 Notholithocarpus densiflorus
CTTGAAAAGCTTTTCTTTGAGGTATTAGTTCAAACTTTGCTTTTTTCCTTTTCCTTTATTTTTTATGCTTTAATTTTTTTTTTTTTTTTGTTATAACATGCTTTAATATGTTTATCTAGTCTAGGTTTATGCTTTTGTATGTTTGAAATGCATGTTAGGGTGTTAGATTTAGTGTTTTAGGCTTGGTTATGTTTTTAGGGCTTTTTGGGCAAGAGCTTGCATACATATAATCTTGCCTGCGCACGCAGGCTTAATTATGCGCACATAGGCTTGTTCTTGCACGTGCTAGCCATTGCCTAAAAACCTTAATTTTTGTTTCATTTGTTTTGCTTCTGCTTTCACATGCCTGCTTTGTTTAGCTTCATTTTCCATGCTTTTATGCCTCCAAAGTCTCTATTTCACATGTTTGTTTGCTTGTTTGCTATCACATGTTAGAATTAGGGTTTATTTTGTGTTTTCCTTGTTTCAATGATATAAACATTCATTCACATGCTCATGCATAATGCCATAGGTGTTGAGTTGCTACAAGGTAAGTAAAGGTAAGTCATGCATCTGTAATGTACATGCATTTGTGACATGATCTTGTTTGGGTTTGAGGTTATGTTTGTGATCTTGATGCCTTTGCATGATAACATGATATGCTTACTATATCCTTGCTTTGATTTAATGTTACATGTTGTTGCCTTGAGTATGATATGATGCCATGCTAGATGAATGCTGGGATGATGTGATGAGATGTATGTAAGGGTATGCTATGATGTAATATGATGACGCATGTTTAGATGTACGATGCTAGGGTTTATGTTGATGCTTTGATGCCATGATTAGATGAATGCTATGGTCTATGATGATATGTTGTGCCATGATTAGATGTATGGTAGGTTTTGTTTGCAAGCATGATAGATATATGGTTAGGGATGTTTCATACCATGTTGATTGTTAGATGTATGCTTAGTGTGTGTATGAGTTAGATATAATGTTGAATGTGCCTTTATTAGGGTTTAGACATAAGACACAATGATGGGAAGCCAACCCTAGGGTTGGGCAGTTTTGGGTGTCTAACACCTTCCCAAGACCGTATCTTAACTCCAAACCCATATCTTTAGTAGTAAGATCAAAAGGTCCTTCCTCGAAAGGACGCTATATATATGGTTCCTAGGACATTGCAAAAACTAGGTGGCGACTTCATTTTTCATTGTTTTCATACTAATAAAACATATTACACTTTGCCCACCTGTGGTTTGCGCAAAAAACACTTTGCCTACTTGTGGTTTTAAAATTGGCACTTTACCCACCTGAAGTTAGCTCCATTTGTCTCCCGTTACCCACCTCTATTAAAAATAGGAGTAAATTTGTATTTTTGTTACCCTTTTATGGCTCTCTCCTCTCAAAACATAAAAAACTAAAAAATCAAGGGAAAAAAAGATCTAAAAGCTAGGTTTTGTAAAATAACACATCATTACATAAGCTAGGGTGAATAGATTTTACTTCTCAAGTAGATATTAGTACATAACTTATTGAAATGCTGTGTAAATTAATCACCAAACTAAGCCCTTTCTTCGTCTAAACCTACCAACATGATCAGTGCTCATACGAGACTTTTCAGGCTTGTTTGATTTTCTGGACTTCTCAAGTCGGCTATCTAAACTGTTTCTAGAAACTTCTAGAACATTTGAACTTAATTCAAATGTATCTGCAATTCCAATTTTGGATGCTTTGCTCTGATTATCAAATTCTACTGTAGGTTTTTTAGAACCATTTGTGGTTGCTTTTGATTTGCTAATGGTCTGTACATATTTCTTTAGGTGTTTAATGAATTCTGGGTAAAGCTCAAGATTGCAATGTCCACCTCCACTTAACCACAAGGGTTCATACTTTTCCTTGCAAAGCTCCCAAACCTGCTTCCCATGGGACTAATCCATAACTTCATCAGAAGTCCCCTGAACAGGGAACATAACATACCAGGGAGCAACCAATGCCCCTAGTATCAACTACGTGTTGTTATCATATTGAAAAGATTTTATTTGCACCTACAAATTGTGTCATTTGTGTTCAGATTTCTTAACCTGGGATTTGGAGGTTTCCTACTTTATGGACAAAACAATATAAAAACCCAACATTTTTTTAATGCGTTAAAATAGAAGATCTAAAAGTTAGGTTTTAATTTTTACAAAACCTACCTTATAGATCTTCTTTTCTCTTGACTTTTTAGTTTTTTATGTTTTGAGAGGAGAGAGACATAAAAGGGTAGGAAAAATAAAAATTTATCATTGTTTTTAACAAAGCTGGGTAACAGGAAACAAAGGGAGCTAACCTCAGGTGGGTAAAGTGCCAATTTTTAAACCACAAGTAGGCAAAGTGTTTTTCGGGAAAACCACACGTAAGCAAAGTGTAATTTCCCCTAAAAAATAATTAAACAAAATTGAATTAAACATGGACAAGTGGGATGTGAAGGCCAATCAATTTCCTTTGAGGGAGGGGGTAAGGGGTGGGGGGGCAGTTGTTGCAAATAAGGCATTGGGTGTATCTTTTACCTATAATGAAAAAAATTTAAACAATTTTGGGGAGGGGGGGGGGGGGGAGCCATGGCCCACCCTACTTTGAATGTTGATCCACCCCTGATTTTGTGCCACGTTGAAGAGGATAAATGCTAGGATCCTAGCCAATTTCACAATTTCAAAATTATTTAATGTTAATGACTATGAGTTGTGAGTCCATATAAAATATCAAATAGCTAATTATGATCTGTCAAGTAAAATAGTTGTAAACATACGTGTATAATTGATTAGAGCATTAGCATCCAAGGATGTAAAATAGTGTCTATTTTACATTCTCAAACACCACTTTATCTATTTTACCAACTCATTTCGCAACTCACCCTCCATCTCAGTTCTTATTTTTACATACAACCCAATAAAATAATATAAACTACAAAACAAATAATATAAAAAATTATTTTATTTCTCTCCCATCACTTCATCTCTGTATCTATCCTCAACATCCATACTCACACAGAAATAACAGCACCATCGAACCAACCACCCAGAAACACCAAACAACAACATCACCACCACCACCATCACCTCTGAAACTCCATTAAAACACCAAACCAAACCCCCAAACCCACCATTGTAACACCAAACTGAAATCCAAAATCCAAACCTAGCCAAATCCAAACCTACAGTACAAATCACAACTAAATACCCATCACTTGCAACCACCAACAGCAACAGCAACCCACAACCACCAAAATTTATACCCACCACCATTCTTGAAATTCAATAACCTAAGTCTAAAGCAACATTCTTCACTATGATCAACTTTTGGAATTGACTTATAGAAGGTAAGAAGTTTTTGTATATATTTGTTTTTCCATTGGGGGCATCATGAATACAAGTCTTCTCTGATGCATAACATCATCTTTTAATAAGATTTTGCAACTCAAACACAAGTCAACATTGCAGCAAACGCTATGCACAAGCTTGCTACAATACATAAAAATGAAAATGAACAGTAAGCATTAACGAATGTGGCCAATGAATGTTGTGTCTATTAGAGAAGCAATAGGGTCTGCCATTAAAGCTAGAGTCGTGGGGAGTGCAACTTTCCACCGTTCTTGAAATTTATACCCACCACCAACAGCAACCCATAACCACCAAAATTTATACCCACCACTGTTACCCACACCAACATTAACCCACAACCACTGAAACCCAGCCACCGAGAAAGCCCTAAAACCCAGCCTTATCCACCGCCTCAACCATTGAATCCTCTGATTCAAGCCTCAAGTGCCACTAATTCATCATCAAAAATACCCTCAAAAACCCAAATCCAAACACATAAAATCCACCGTGAAACTTATACCCATCAAACCCATGACCCACGGCGAGCAAAACCCACAGCCACCTACAGCTACCCACGACCCCAGGGCTACCCATGGCCCCACGAACCTAGGACCACCCACGGTCTCATGACGCCACACCGATCTGAAGCCCACCCACCCAAAGCTAATCTTAAGAGAAAAAAAGGCTTCACCATGAGAGGAAGAGAGGAGAGAGCGTGAGAGAAAGAGATGAAAAAAAAAAAAAAAGACTGAAGTGAGAGGAAGAGAGAGAGTGTATACAACCTTACTGTAGCAAGTTGTTAGATTAAAAAAATAATTTTTTCTTTCTCTCTTCTCTCTCTCTCTCTCTCTTTCTATACGTTACTTTCTTCTCTCCCCTCTCTCACTTTATTTCTCAGACTCCCTCTCTCATTTTCTCACTCTCCATCTCCACCAACACTCACAGTTTGGTGGCGGCAAATGTGGTGGTCGATGGGTATTTCTCAGACTTCCTTTTCTTCTCACCTATCTTTCTCTTCTTGAAACCTATAGTCATTTAAAAGTCAGAAGACATAAACGAAGTAGAAGGTGCAATTAATCTATGGTATTAAATATGCTCCACATGAAAACAAGCAAGGTCGATATGGCTTCAACATATAAGTGCTTGTGTGTTAAAAACTTCATGGAACAATAATCAAGTTGGTGATGATTCTGATCAAGTTACATCCACATCTCCACGCCAACATTTACCATCTCAACCTTACTATCAGGATAGTTAGCAAAACTCTTCCACCACAAATCCTAATTCAATTGTGAGTTTTACTTTATACCCTATTGGTTATCTCAATATAAATTCCTTGCGTTTTTGCCAATGAAATAATGTTGCTGGACTTGCAGGAAATGGAACTCATATATGTGGAGCAGCTCTATCATGAGATGTCTGAGTTAAGAAAATCAATCAAGAGCTGCATGGACATGTAGATGATGTTGCAACAATCCTCTAAGCAGAAGTCTCATTCAGGTTTGTGCTCTTCCCTCTAAAGTAAAAGTGAAATCCATATCACATGTTCAAATCAACCATGGAGGAGATTTTGGTGCCTTCCTTGTTACCCTAGTAACAGAAGGGTCATAACAAGAGATACACCACTAATAAGGATGTCAATGCCAAAGACAAGCATGAAAACATGGTTTTAAACTACTACCAAATATGCTGGACATAATCACATGATTAGGAAAACAATCATATGTTCTAAACTCATACTAATCTCAAGCTAAACACATGCCTTTGGAAATGAGTTTTATGTTATATTCCAAGAGAGTGTTATTTAAAGCACTAATCAGAACCAACTTTACTATTTTGCTTTTTCTTTATCATCTTTGTTCTGTTTTCTTTTTGAAAAAAAATGAAATTACTTTTGTAATGCATGCACCCAGAAGCTAAACAATGATTAACTGCATAAATGTTTTGCGTCTCTCTCGTATTTTATGTCCCTAATTCATTAAGGTCCTCATAAACAATAGCATATGAAATCATTCTTACAGCTCAGAGGGAGGGGAAGAAGTCCTATGATGGGGTACCAAAGAGAGAGAGATTTTCAAGTGACTAAACAATTTCAACAAAGAGAACCATACATGAAAACCAATTAGAGAGACTAAAAATCAAGCAAAGCTCCACTTCAACTAGAAAGATTTCTAGAAATAAAAAAACTACGAATGGCTTTTAAATCTACTAACCAGTTTCAAACAATTTCAAACAATTTTAAGGAGAAGAAACTAACCAAAGAGAGGTTTTGAAACTCTAAGACTCATCATCATTAGACTCATAAACATCATCGCTAAGCTCTTCATCATCGATAGAGTCTTGTTCAAGCAATTCATCCTCACTGATCAACGGTGTATCATAAATGGTTTCTTCTTCATTAACTTGAGCCTAAGCATGGTTGTTATTTGCATCATCACATGCATCATCAGTAGTTATATTGTAAGGGACATTTTCAAGATAGGTACCCACTTCATCATCATCATCATCATCATGTGAAGCATTAATACCAACATCAAACACCTCCCTAGGTTTTGTTTTGACCACCACCGCCCAATCTTTATGTCTCACATCTTCCACATAAAACACTTGTGAAGCTTGAGATGCTAATACATAAGGCTCATCAATCAATCAAACACCCGTGTGTATCAATCGTGAAAAATTGACAAGGGGAAATCCAAACTCATCTTTTTTGCATCCTCTCCCACTAATAACGTCAACCCATTGACATTTGAATAGTACATATCGATACTTGTCAGAGTAGTTCAACTCAATAATATTGATTAGTAAACCATAATAAGTAGCACCACCTTTAGTAACAACACAAACTCCATTGTTTTTTGTTTTCCTAGTTGCCTCAGAGTCTTTGGTGCGAAACTTCACACCATTTATAACATAACACTTGAACTGTTTTGCTTCATTATCTGGATATCGAGCAAGCAATATAACTTTATCAGAGAGTTTCTTTTTCTCAGATGCATCCATTGACATCACCTAATATAGACAATGACGTTTATTATAAGTATGCTATCTAAAGTGTTACAACCAAGTTTTATATATAGACATTGACATCACCTATTATAAACAATAAAGTTATATATATATGCTTTACTTACATAGTTCCTAAACCAGCTGTAGAATTTCTCCATGTGCTGCTTTTGAATAATATCATCAGTTACATGAAAAGGGAAATCACCCTTGATCTCCGCTATGTGTACACTATGTAGACAAACGTGTTAGTGTTAAGTTAGAATATTATACTTGAATGCCATAAAAGGATACGCAATGACATATTACTTACTCGTGAAATGAGGCGATTTCTTCACAATTGAATAGCACATAACGATCTGCTTGGATCCATGAATTTGAATCTAGTGTAATGCTCACCACCACACCCATGGATTCCTCGACATTCCATACAGGCCAATTGAATGCAGATTCAACAAATTTAAAATAGAGTGAGCAGAATGCTAAGCATTCCTTTGCTATATACCTTTCTGCAATGGAGCCTTCTGGATAAGTTTTACTATGCACGTAAGACTTAAGTCTTAACAAGTACCTATTCGAAAACCCAAGATCAACAACGGGAAATTGGTGTGGAAAAACAATTAATTAGATAGACAAAGTTACTATACGTGTTACCTCTCTATGGGATACATCCAACAATAATGAACTGGGCCAGCAACTTTGGCTTTGCTAGCCAAATGCATGACTAGATAAACCATCACTGTAAAGAAAGAAGGAAGGAATATCATTTCCAACTCACACAATGTCACTTCAATTCTCTTCTCAAGAGCCCCAAGTTCATCGACATTTAGTACTTTGGAACATATCTCCCTAAAGAAACAAGATAAGCCAATTAAAGGCCTACTCACTTTGGGGGGCAATGATCCGCGTATTGCTATCGGAAAAAGTTGCTGCATTAAGATGTGATTATCATGGCTCTTCATCCCACTAATCTTGCATTCTTTAAGTTTAATGCAATGTGATATGTTTGAAGAATATCTATCTAGCACTCTTACATCCTTCAAAACTTGCAGAAAACCATCATTTTCACTAGCATTCATATGGTAGCAGGCATGTGGCATACGTGTCTTATCATTCCCAACCTTTTTCCAAGTGAAGTTCACTTTTTATACCCATATCCTTTAAGTCTTGACGTGCCTTCAAGTTTTCCTTTGTCTTGCCATCCAAGTTCAACAATGTGCCGATTATATTATCGACTACATTCTTTTCAATATGCATCACGTCAAGATTGTGACGCAACACATGGTCCTCCCAATAAGGCAAGGTGAAAAATATACTTCTCTTCTTCCACACAGTTAAGGCTTCCTCCCCTCTTTTTCTTTTATTGGGCAAATTAACTGTTTTCTTCCCAAACACATGATCGACTACAGCATCCGTTTGTAACATGATTTCCCCTCCGGATACCGTAATAGGAGCTGATCTCGTATCAACATGCCCATTAAATGATTGTTTTTGCTTACAGAATTTATGATCACTATCCAAGAATCGCCTATGTCCAATGTAACTAAATTTCCTTCCAAATTTCAACCAACGAGACTGACTATCATAGTTACAAGGGGGACATGCAAGAGCACCTTTGGTACTCCAACTTGAGATATCACTATATGCAGGAAAATCATTTATGGTCCACAATAATGCAGCATGCATTTGGAATGATTTTTTGGAAGACACATCAAACGTTTTTACTCCAACATCCTATAACTCCTTCATTTCTTCTACTAGGGGTTGTAAGTACATATCTATATCGTTCCCGGGCGAGGTTGGACCGGGAATCAATAATGATAGCATGAAAGAAGACCTTTTCATGCACATCCATGGAGGGAGATTGTATGGGATCAAAATGACAGACCATGTACTATGAGTACTACTCATATTTCCATACGGGTTGAATCCATCGGCTGCTAATCCAAGCCTCACATTACGAGGCTCGGATGAGAACTCTATGTACTTAAAGTCAAATGATTTCCAAGCTTCAGAATCAGCTGGATGCCTCAGTAACCCATCATTCACACGACCTTTGGCATGCCACTTCATATGATTGGCTATTTCAAGAGACATAAATAGTTGTTGCAATCTTGGCTTTAAGAGGAACGACCGTAGGATCTTTGCAGGTTTCTTCTTCTTTTTTCTTGGAGGAAGCATTAGTAACTTGTTGACCTTTAGACTTATTACTTTCCCATCTTAAACGGTTATAGTTCAGACAAGCTTCAAGATTGGCATTCTCCTTCCAATATAAAATACAATCTTTAGGACAAGCATGAATCTTCTCATAGCTCAAGCCCAAATCCTTAATAATCCTCCTAGCCTCATAACAATATTTTGGCAACTTAGCAGTTGAAGGAAGAAAATCAAACAAAAATTGCAGCAACATGGTAAATGATTTGTTGGTCTAACCATTAAGACACTTCATGTGGTACAAATGCACAATGGCTGACAATTTGATAAAATGGTTACAACCTTCATAACAAGGTTGATTAGCATCTTTAAGCAATTTCATAAACCGAAGTGCATCTTCATTAAGACCTTCTGTGGGTTGTTGCACAATAGGGACTTCTTCCATTGGCCCAGACGCCGTATCTTGTATGGGGAACATGTCATGCAACATGTCACGAAGATTGGCATACTCTATCGGGTTTTCTTAGACATGACTATTAGGAATTTTAGAAGAAGTCTGTGCAGATGATGATTCCCCATTAAAAACCCAAGAGTTATAACCCCTACAAATCCCTTTTGACACTAAGTGAGCCCGTACGACATCTATAGGCCACAAATTTGTATGCACACATTGTTTACACGGACATGAAATCGTTCCATCCGGGTGTGCATGGTTAGATGCAAAATTCAGAAACTGTTGGACTCCATCTAAATATTCCCGCGACCTTCTATTCGTAAGTTTCATCCAACTCTTATCCATTGCTATAAAGTGGTTTACAAGAAATACCTATAATGTCATTTCATGAAAGCACAAAGCAAGAGTTAACACACATTTCATTTACACAATTTCACTTTAATTTAAAAAACAAACCATCTTTAATTATTCACTTTCAGCTATGTTCCTAACAAAACAATGAATTTAAACGCATAGAGAAGTTATCAATACATTTGGTAACTATAACATCATTACTAGAAATAGCCTAAAATGAATTAATCAAATAAAAACAACTCAACAAGAATCATCCAATATTAGCTAAATCCACCTTATTACTCCATGCAAGCCACCTGCTTGCCCCAATTCAACAACCCACCACAACCACCGAGAGAGAGAGAGAGAGAGTACCTTAATTATTTCACCAACTTCACTAACTTTGCCAGCAATTAGTTGTTCTTTTTACAACTGGTTCATTACTAGGCCATCCAAACAAATCCATGGAACAAAAAAACACATCAATAACCTTAAAGGCATCACACATCCATGAGATAATTACTTATCAAGAAAAAAATGACAAGATAAGCTGGTATCATTAAGAAAAACCAGCACACAAGCATCAAATCCCAGATAAAGCCTTAATCCAATTACCAAGACTACGAAAACCTATTGACTATTGAACCAATTCAAACAAAGCAACACTAAAGTTTTTGTCCAAGTCATAGGACACCACATCTTTTCATCATTATTTCAACAATGCACTTTTTTTTTTCTAGCACTCACCTTCTTCTAATACCCATCAGCCAAATTACTCAATACTACTAAATTATATATATATATATATATATATATATATATATATTGTACACATGACTAAGTAACCATGTAAGACAGCTTTCTTTGATCTCACCCTAATGATGATTAACAAATTGCCAATAAGATACACCATCTTGCAAATGAAGGTAGGAGACAACAGTAGCAGCAAAAGCAAATAACTTAATAGTAATAAGCTCCTTGTCCTCTACTTCTTGGTTATATTTTTTTACTTAGAGTTGGGAAATCTTGGAATAACTTAATAGCACTAGAGCCTAAACAAAAACTACAATTTTGCTCAAACAACAAGCAAGGAATGCTGAATAGGATGTGTAAGTCTAAACAACATGTATAGAAAGCCAAAGCAACAACTACAAGCAATCCAAAAAGAGATACCCAATGTCCAAAAATGGATGCAGACAAATCTAAAGCTTCTAAAGGAACCAAAAACAACAGTTTCAAGACTCACAAAAATTCAATAGTAATAAAAAGAAACCAAAATCTTTCAACAACAACAACAAAAAAACCAGAATATTAGTTGTTTAGACTTACCTTTGCATCAAAGTTATCATCAATAAGAATATTAGCTGCCTTGATGTCACGGTGTATGATCTTAGGCTGACCTGAAGAACATTTAGCTCCAAAGGAGAGTGAAACTATAACCAAAAAATATTGTTATTGTTTGCAATGTAAAGATAGAACATAAAGGAAACTCACAATCCTCATGCAGATATACCAACTAGAAAATATTGTTATTATTTATTTAATTGGGATTAAAACTTAGTTTAATTGAGTTGCATCATTGGATGAAGCTATATTGCTTTGTCATTAATTATAAGTGTTGTAATATAAGTAGTGCTAACAGCCTTATTTAGTTTCTAATTTTATTTTCTTTGGTTTGCAATAAAATCCCACCATACATGGTAGATCAAATGACTTTATACTACCTCATTAATGAAAATATGAAATATATACTACAATTCAATTTTTAATACTTCTATGATCTATCTCAATATATATTTCTCCTCAAAAGTTTACAGATATCAAAGAAATTCTAACTTAATTATGTTGCTAAATCATAATTATCAATGATACAACTCAATTAAACTAAGTTTTAATCCCAACCCACAGTCCTAACTATCCTAACAGTCTATCACTGCAGTTATAGTACAATCTTCAATCACTAAGTGCATGTATAACTTACCAATGATTCAGAAATAACAGTTCCAATTTTTGGTGCATAGTCAGAATCTCACACTAGCTTGCTGAACTGAACCTCAAAATCCAATACCAATTCAAACACCCAAAAAAAAAAAAAAACACAATAAATTAACCAAATAGATCTCAGAAAATTAACCAAATAAATTAACCAAAAAATAAATAAATTAATACAATTCAAACACCCAATGAATTAACTAAATTCATAAAATCACAAAACCAAAAAAAAAAAAAAAAAAACCCAAACCGAGAGAGAGGGAAAGTACCTTTGGATTGGGAGATGGAGATGGAGATGGAACATTCCTTGCACCGAGAAGCACCGATCAAAAATAAATAAATAAAAAATGAAGGAAAGTTAAAATGAAACTTACCAGAAATGAGTGAAACCGACGAGTGGGTTAGTCTCCGACGAGTGGGTTAGCTCGGATTGAAATCTTCCGCGATGAGTGCGAAGATGAAGTGACGGTGGCAGTGACGAAGATGAAGTGACGTCGGCAGAGATGGAGATGAAGTGAGGGTTTTGGAGAGAGTGAAAGTGAATAAGTGGGAAAATGAAAACCTAATAAGAGGGAAGACGGAAAAAAATAGAGGGAAAGGGAAATTTTGGGGCTGGAGATTTAAAGGTCTATAGCGGCGGCCCAACCCGCCGCTATAACTAAGAAAAAGCTCCGCAAAAAGGAGCCCCTACTGCGGCGGTCATACAAAACACTGCTACAGCTCACATATTATGGCGTTTTTCTTTACCACCACTATAGTATCTGCTCAAAATGATATATTTATTGCAGCGGGTTTTTGGAGCGCCGCTATATCTCAGTTACCGCCGCTAAAACATATATATTGCAGCAGTTTTATGTCCCGCCACTATAGGACGCCGCAAAAGACCATACCTATAGCAGCGATCCCAAAAAACGCCGCAATATGCGACATATAGCGGCAGTTTTTACACCCACCGCAAAAAAACCACCGAAATAGTACAGATTTCTTGTAGTGAATGCCAATCTTATTCTTATTTTTAGAGATTTTGAGAGGGAAAAAAATGAGAGGAGGAAGTCTTATTCCCGTATAAAGGAAATTCACCAAATTCCATTCATTCTTCTATGTTGTATCGATTTCATTCCTTAAGCAAGCTAAATGGTTTTAGCGTGCTCCATTTAGTGATTACATAAATACTAAGTGATAAAGTTCTAAGCTAAGCTTGCAATGGAAAGGTCGTTGGGGAGAATAGAAGTCATGAACAAAAAGATCAAAATCATCAACATTAATATTTGTTACGTTCTAAATATTAACGATTAAATGTATAGATTCTTATTTTGTGTATGTTGGCAAACCAAGAACAAAAACATGTCTAGATTAGGTATTAGACATTGCTTAAGATTTTACAAATCAAGATTCAAAAACATTCAAACTGCAGAAAGGAAAGTTCAACTTCTGTGAAGCTCGACTGATCGAAAATCGCAGATAAGTCAATTCTGCAGAATTTAAATCAGGCCCGAGCCCGCAAAAACATTTAGGGTTTCAATCCGTCACTACTAGGTATAAAAAGAAAACCTAATTACGTTTTCAGTGCTCTTGAATGACTTTGGAGGTGCTCTTTTGAGATCTAAAAGGTACTATGCCTTCTCCTTTCAAAGTCACTACCAGGTATTATTCTCATACCATTAGAAACGGTAGATCTAAAGTTGCTGCTATAAGATCAACAATTGTTGATGATATGAAACTTTTGAGTGGGATCTTAAAGTCATAAGCGTGGGAGTTTGTGTTTAACAAATCCAAGATAAAAGAGTCTATGGAGTCAGAGCTGCACGTGATTGTGTTAATAAGTTCTACAAGAAGTAGCTTTAGATTTAGAATTTAAATCTATTGTAATCTTCCATTCTATTATAGTTGATTTGTTTACCTTGAGGATAACTAGGTTAAATCCTCTCCAGGTTTTTACCTTGAAACGATTGGTTTTATTGGTTTTCCTGGGTCATCATATTACTGTATTCTTTATTTTTCCACACTAAGTAATAAGTTTGCATGTGTTTAACCTAGATCTCATAATTAACCTAAGTAACTACTTGAATAATTTACTAGGCTTAAATAATTTGTTTTTAAGGGGTCCAAACATAAACAAACAAGTTGTATCAGAGCAGGTTCATTCTGATTGGATTAACGTCCTGAGTGAGATCTTTGATCCCTGCTATCATGGATAATATTAAATGTCTTACTGCTTTTAGCTGTGATGTTTTCAAGTAAAAGTTCTGATGTAGACGCTGAAATTTCTAAACCTAAGTCTAAACCTAATGTTAGAGTGCAAAAGAAATTTGTTTTTGTGCCTGCGTGTCACCTTTGTGGTGTAGTTGGTCACATTAGACCAAATTGTTATTTGTTAAGGCAAAAATCAAAATATGAGACTAGATTTGCTGTTAGGAACACTGATGTTCCTAAATTTGTTCCTGTTTGTCACTTTTGTGGTGTCTCTGATCACATTCGTCCTAATTGTCATAAACTGAAATTTAAGCATTCTGTGTTTCAGTCTAGGATATGTGATCATATTTCTCCTGCCATAAGTCCTGATAAATTGTTTCATATACTTTTGAAAAATTTAAGCTTATTGGCTTGTGAAAGGAAATTGCAAGATTTCAGTCTCTCTTAGAAGAATTGTGTAATCCCTCAAATATACTCTGTCTCTCATGGATTTTTTGTTGGAAAAATACATATTTGTAACATACAAAACATACGCAGCGGAAAATTGATGGATCTACTTCATTCGCAATTGATAACATGTACTATGTAAGTTTCAGAATTTAAGAATAAGAAAGCGTACCTTAGTGCGGTGAAATTCAAAACAAAAGATTAGAAGTACTTGGAAATACTTTTAATCTTCACTCCAATTCCACTTGATGCCCAAAAGTGTGATCTCTCAATCAGTTTCTAAGAAGAGAAATAAGAGAGTGTCCAACACTCACATACAAACCATTTCATCCTCTCATATGATCTTAGTGAAAAATCACTTATGAAAGTCTTATGAAAACCTTATGAAAATCACATATGAAATTTCGTATGTTTCTTTCCTTATATATATAACTGATTATCTAATTAGGCTAGCCTTTTGGGCCATTCCAATTGGGCTCTAGTATGTGGCTTGGAGTGAGACCAAAAGGGAACAAATAAGACTCTAGCTCCAATGGGCCTTGGGCTTTTCTGTCAACTCTTGACAAGTCCAAAGTTACCATTAATTATATTCAATACCACTATAAGAATATAATTGCACTCTACGCCTTATTAATAAATTATATCCCAAGACTTTATTATACATGCAACCCCTTCATTAAAATATTTGTAGTAATACAAAGTCATGAATGTAGACTGTCACTTTGAAGATTACTACATGTTAATCCTTGAGTACCCGGTTTAATCCTTTACGTTATTCATCATATATTTATGAAATCCAATTTCATAAATATATACTTTAGTAACTCCTTACTAAAGTGATTGGGCCCAACACTCTGAATAACCAAACCTATTAAACTTATCTCAAATGAATATTTTATATCTCCGTTAAGAGATTATGAATTCCATCTTGAGAATATATGTTCCGTCAACATTAAATGTGGCTACCCAACATACTGAGGTTTTGACTGTGACTTATAGATCTCACTCCTGATATATCAAAGCAACCTACATCTCATGATTAGGTCCATTATTCTCTCAGGATTTAAAGTTGATGTAAATAGAATTCGTGATATTTATTATTCATTTGACAGTCGTTAGGAGAATAATAAATCTCACAACGTTCCAGTTCAATATGTCTTAACTCTTAAAACATATCAGCATACCAACTAGAAGTCTCCACTTCCATGATCAAGACAAATCATCTTAATTGATATGTTATAGTATTTGCAGATGAAATGCCCAATTTCATCACCGACTTCGAACTAAAATTCTGAGTTTACAAAGAACTTGTGATTTATATCTTCTGTGACTTTTCACATAAATCACATACTATGCATCTCATGGACTAAGATAATGTCCCATTAGTTCATTAATAAATAGTCTCATATAATTAAACAATTTAATTATTTATAACATGCCAACAAATTGGATTTTAGGGCATAAACACTAACAATCTCCCACTTGTCCTCAAAGACAATATATCATATATCCAACACTTATCTTCCTTTAGAGTAATTCATAGTCACTCTAAGGCAAGGTTTGGATACAAGTTTCAGCTAGATTTATTGCATAAATTATCTTTTCTACTACTACTTCTCACGTACTCATATCTCTCTAATGAAATGATACTTACGCTTAATGTGTATCTTCACCACCTAGGATGAACACATATCTTGAAGTCCAACTTCTTGAATCACAATCAAACTACAAGTCAGTATTTGTACAACCAATAACCATCAAATCATCACTTTAGTGGACAAGCATATAATCCCTCATTCTCCTAAGATATTTGAGTATATGCTTTACTCCCACTGAATTAATTGATCTTAGATTCAATTAGTATTTGCTTACTATGCTCACCGCAAAATAGATATTTAGCCTATTGTATAACATAGCATAAAGACTTCCTATCGATTTGATATAAGGAATCGTCTTAATATGCTTTTCCTTTTATATGTCTTAGGACTATAGTCCTTTATAAAGGAACTTCAAACTTAAAAGGAAAAAATCATTTCTTGAAGTATTACATGCTATACTTGGCTAGAGTCTAATCTATTTAAGCAGTTTGAGATAGACCCAACATCCTAATTTCTGAATTTTAACGAAATTTAATTCTTAGGATGTGACCAGTCTTTCCTAAGTACTTTATATCAAACTGGATTAGACAACAAAAACTCTATTGATGACAATAACTCTACATCATTCTAAATGATTAGAATGTCATCAACATACATTAAAAAATTTATTATTCTATATAGCTTTTACACATATAAGGCTTTTAAATACTTGATCAAAATCAAACAATTTGATTGCTTGATCAAATATGATATTTTATGATTTAGATGCTTGCTTTAGTCCATAAATGGAATTTAAGCAACTTGCATACTAAACACTACCGGTTCTTTGCTATGTACAAGTCTAGTCACATCATATAGATGTCTTCCTCAAGCTTGCTACTAAAAGAAGCTTTCTTGATATCTATTGACATATTTCATCCAAATTAAATATAATGAATAAAAGAATCTAGATAGAGTCAAACTTGACTATTGGTGAAAAAATCTTTTTATAGTTGAACAATTTCTTTCTGAATAAATCTTTTCATCACTAGTCTTGACTTTGAAGGTTTGCACCTTAAAATCTATCAATCTCATTTTCTTGTAGACCTATTTGAGAAAATAGGCTTAATACCACTAGGCGCCTCTACAAGTTCTGGACTTTAAATAAAATCTAATTCTATTCACATAACCTTGATCCAGTAATCCATATTCATATCATCTATTGCCTTTACGTAGGACTGAGGATCAAATTCGTATCCTTGTGAAATGACTTCAAAAGTTTATTCCAAAAATATGAATTTATTTGGTAATTGATAATCCTCTCACTACGATATTGTATCAGTGTACTAGCTATATATACAGAATAATACCTTGTGGTGTATCTAATACAACCATCTCACTTCTAAATGTATTTTATAGTTGTCTTACAACAAATTCTAACATTTTTCTTCTAGAACATTTCTACATTTAGCTTTAAGATCATTTACATAGTCATCATCAAGAAACTTCGTATTTGTACTTTACAAACACCTTGTTTTCTTTATGACTACCAAAATAATCTTCTGCAATTCCTTTTGGATACCCATCATAAACACACTTTTTTCTACCTTTTGATTTCAATTTGTCAGACTTCCTTTCTAGCACAAGTGCCGGACATCTCCAAAAGTGGAAGTATCATATACTAGGTTTTCACCCATTCCACAATTTGACAAATGTCCTAGGAACAAACTTTTGAAATCAATTTTAGAAAATGTACAGTAATACATAAAGTATATCTCTAAAAGAAATAAGCAAATAGAAATATTTATCATGTACTTTACTATTTCTAAAAGAGTCTTATTCCTCCTTCTTGTATGCACTAACTTAAAGAAGTCCTTGAAACTATATTCCTTTACAATAAAGGAGCCCTAGATTGTATTATCCTCTAAATAGAATTCATAGACTGGGATTATAACAAAATAATGGTTCTAAAAGCCCATCTTTCATCAATCTTGAATACCATTTAGATTAATAAGATCTAAACATAAGTTCCAAAACATACAAAACCAAAGGATGGAAACTTTGTCTTTAAAAGTAAAACATGTAAATTTCCATCTAGAAAACAATCATGGACAATACTTAGTTTTACTAAAACATAAACACTTTCCTTTTAGTCATACTTTTGAGTCTAATTTCCTTTTGGCAACTACTAGGGCAACTAGCTTGTCCAACTGTTTGGTATTATAATTCCTCTTCTTACCACCCTTACCTTTTAGCCCGGAAAGAATGTTGAACATAGACACTTTCAAACCGAAGATGTTTGATGGCTAAATATCTAATGCTTTGTAATTGTCGGTCTGGTCAAAACCTTTTTACTTTCAGTTTTTTTTTTTTTTTAGTTTTATTTATTAATTTAATAATTTTATTTTTAATTATTTTTTAACAAACAATAAAAATAGTTTTTTTTAGGGGAAAAAAAAAACTGATATTATTTGCGGGGTTATCTGATACTATTTGCTTGCTGTCCATTTTTCCAAAGAACAAAAAAATTACAGAACTAAAATTCAAAATCTTGGCAATAATATGAAAACTACAGTTCGTTTTTCTCTTGTAGCCTTGTAGGGCCGGGGAAAAATTCAAAGCATTTATGACTGTAGCGACTATTACAAAATTGCACGCAAGAAAATATTATAAATTGAAAATCAATATTATTGATGTTACATAAATTATATAATAAATAAGTTTCTTAATTTTTTATTTTATTTTATATTTAAACGTAACATATAAGCTCATGAGGCTTATTTAATAAAAATGGTAGTACTCATAACATCACTCGTAATTTATTGGAATATTTTGCAACAAAATAGTTTTTTGTTACAAGTTTTATTTATTCCGATGTTTGAAAGCAAGTCCAACCAAAAAAAAAAAAAAAAAGAAAGAGAACAATTTTACACTTTTAAATAGAATAGAAGATGCTGAATGTAAAGGTGTTTTTTTATATGAGCCTGAGCATTCACATTAGACTTTAAAAAAATTTAATTATAAACCATTTTTCAAAAACCCAAACCAAAAATCAAAAAAATACCTCCAAATCAAAACACAACCCCACGGTAGTTTCGATCTCGGCACCGAAGCAGCTCTCTTAGCTTGGGTTTGTTGATCTTGGCACTAGAGCGTCTTGGGTTTGTTGTCTCCGATGCTTAGGTTTGTTGTTTTTGGTGGTATTGTTGCTTGGTTTTGTTGTATTCTGGGTTTGTTGTCTATAGTGCTTGAGTTATATTTTGTTGTTTTCTAGGTTTGTTGTCTCCTGTGTCTCTCTCCTTTTGTTGCTAGTGTCACTTTGGTTGTTGCTTGTTTTCTGGGTTGGGTGTTGTTGTGTTTCCTCGAGTTATCTGGTTTGGTGTTCTTGTGTCACAATTTTTGGTTTGGGTGTTGTTGTGTTTCCTCGTGTTTTTTGGATAATTTTCCACCTCAGCACTACCAGCGCATAAAACTCGAGTCTTCGAAACTCAAGTTACTATAATGAACTTGAGTCTTAGGTTTGAGATGTTAGTTTCCTAAATAGTTTGAAAACGATGTTAACTAACAAAATTATTAGAATTTTGGTGTTAAATTGCAAAAAAAAAAAAAAAAAAATCTAAGAATCACATAGATTTTGATACAACGTCTAAAACCCATAAAGGGGAAAAAATTCAATTCAGCCTTATATAGCTGAACTCGCATTTTTAAGACAAATTCCGAATCATGTACAGAGAAAAAAATATGGAAAGAAAAAAGCTTATCAATGTCTTGGACATGAAAAGAAAACTAAACCCTATTCCAAACACCCCAAATCCTCTCTCCAATGAAACTCATAATCTTCCTCACAGACCCCTTCTCTATAACAAACTCATCACCATCACCGCGGCTCACATCCACAGAGACAGACTGACCAAACTCATTATTCAACAACCCCTCCCCAGAATCTCTCTCCCCATCCTTTAACTCATTACAGGCTCTCTTCCTTCTCTCCTTCTTTCTCTTGGTGCTCCTTTCCTGCTTCTTAATCAATTCTTCCTCATAAGCTTCAATGATTTCATGTATGAGTTCACGGCCTGGCGAAGCATCCCATCGTGCCCAAAAGCTCATATAACACCTAAAGCAGTTGCACTCAAACATAGGTGTGTGGTCTCCTTCATCACCATCACCATTACTATTGAGGATAGTTTTTGTATGAGAAGAAAAGTTGGTATTAGTGTTGGAGCATGAGATGATGAGGTAGGCCAAGACTTCTTTGTCTTCAGCCGAGAATGCCGCAGTGAGGGTTAGGATTGTTGCAGGAAGCAACGTCAAGTGGTCGGCGATGGATGGCGGTGATGGGTGCACTTGGCCTTTCTTGTAGAGTTTCTTCATGGTTGAGTTCTTGTGGTTGTTCAAGTTTCAAGGTTAATTTTGTGCTTTGGTTAATGGTTTATGAACCGCTGGTTTAATTGTGTTGAGACTTGAAAATTAAGAGTCCTCTCTTGGAAGTGTGTGACCTTTGAAAGAGTCATCTATTTGACTTTTTATGGCACTTTATTCAGTCAAGTCTTGTGGAACTAACGTGGAAATTGAGAATGGAGAAAAATGAATTGCTTACGCACAGCGTGACATAGGAGACAAATTGACCTTTCTCCAATGATGGACCGTGACATATTAAATCAGAAACAAAAGGCCTAGAAGCAGCTCAAAAAAAAAAAAAAAAAAAAAAAAAGCAATAGAAAATTAAACACAAAATTTGATCAATTGTCATTGTAGTAAACTCAATTTAAAAACTAGAATCTTTTTTTTTTATTTATAAATTAATAAAATCATCTTTAAATTTTTTTTAACTTTGTTTTAAGAGAGTTAACGGAAACTTTTAACAACAATTTATGGACGGAAGGACTAAAATGATTGCATTATCAAAATTTATGGATTAAAAAGACAAATTTTAAACTTAGTGGACTAAAATAACAATTAATTAAAGTTCTAAGGTGTAAAGTGTATTTCTGCCTAATTAAATATTTGTGTTTATTTGGCAATGGGATAAAAGTATAGAAAAAATTTAGGTACAATTTTATAGGTTCTGTACATTAGGTTTTTTAATTAAATTTAAACACATGATTGCATTGATTAATGAAATTAATGAAGAACAAATAATAGTCTTTTCAAAGTACAATGAAATTCAATGCAACTGTACCTAAGTTTTTTTCTTTATTTATATATTGACTCCTAGATAATTTGAATTTTTTAGTTTAAATAATTAAGTGGACCGAGCTATGTTTGGTTAGTGAGAAAACGTAGAAGAAAAAAATTTAAAAAGATGCAATTTGGATTTTTAATTATTATTATTATTAATTATTTTTTGTTTCTTGAAAGTGAAAATAAGCTTATAGTCCATTTGGGATAGAGGAAAGCAAAGAATGGAATAGATTGAAATTTATAAAATTAAAAAAATAAAAAAAATTCATCCATTCCTCTAATTTGAAGTTTAATAGAGATGGTTATGAGGGAATGATGGAATGCTCAATTCATTCCATTCCATTCCCTCCCAAGCATTCCTATCAAAATTGGAAGGAAAAACTCATTCCTTTAACAAAATGGAGGTGAAATCACTACAAAAAAACTGGACTATTGTGGCGGGCCAAAACCCCCGCTAAAGGTCCATTTAGCCTATTGCGGCGGTTCCACCCACCAGCCTTGCACTGCCGCAATAGCTCTATTGCGACAGTAACAAAAAACGTTGCTATAAGTGCACCTTTTAGTGGCTTTTTAGTTTTTTGCGGTGGGCAAAAAATCGCCACCATATGCTGTCAGAATTCGTGTCAATTAACTTTTAGCGGCGAGCTATAGGGAACCAATTAAAACGGACTCATTGAACTTTTAGTGGCGGGAGGAAATGCCGCTATATGTGTACACCTTTTAGCGGCGGGCAAAAACGCCGCTATAAGGCATCATTTAAATCATAATATATGCACCTTTAGCAATGCTTTTTGACCGCTGCTATAAGTTTTTTTTTTTTTTTTTTTCAGCATGTATTAAAACCACTATTTTTTTTACAAACCTGTTACAAAGAACCTGTAATAGTTTTAGCTCTACTAACACAAAACAACAAATGCAACTAATTAACAACACCACAAATGTCTCCAAACTAACGTAATATTAACATAGAAATATATTATCAAATACATATAACATTGTCTATAACCATTATCAAAGTTCCAAAGTATTTAAATAAATCCTTCAACACTTTTGCAAGAAGATGCCCTTGGTACACTTTTGCAAGAAGAACCAGTAGTCCCAACTCCACGCCTACTGGTAATAGTATACTTAGTAGTGGTCACTCGTTCTGCAACTTTCTGCTTCAACCTGGCCACATCTGCTTCGGCAAGTGCAATCTCCTCTAGCTCAGCCCTTGTCTTCACATCAATTTGAAGTCATAAGCATGTGTTATACAAGCATTTAACATGAAAGGGAAAAGAAAACTACCTTAAGATCTATACAAACCTTAGAATCCATGCCACGTGAACTGGAAAATTTTCCAGAAGACATGCTCAAACCGACTTCAAGTGCAGCTCTAAGATCTCTTTCAGCTTGCAACTGCTCTTGCAATCTTGAAACCTATAGTCATTTAAAAGTCAGAAGACATAAACGAAGTAGAAGGTGCAATTAATCTATGGTATTAAATATGCTCCACATGAAAACAAGCAAGCTCGATATGGCTTCAACATATAAGTGCTTGTGTGTTAAAAACTTCATAGAACAATAATCAAGTTGGTGATGATTCTGATCAAGTTACATCCACATCTCCACGCCAACATTTACCATCTCAACCTTACTATCAGGATAGTTAGCAAAACTCTTCCACCACAAATCCTAATTCAATTGTGAGTTTTACTTTATACCCTATTGGTTATCTCAATATAAATTCCTTGCGTTTTTGCCAATGAAATAATGTTGCTGGACTTGCAGGAAATGGAACTCATATATGTGGAGCAGCTCTATCATGAGATGTCTGAGTTAAGAAAATCAATCAAGAGCTGCATGGACATGTAGATGATGTTGCAACAATCCTCTAAGCAGAAGTCTCATTCAGGTTTGTGCTCTTCCCTCTAAAGTAAAAGTGAAATCCATATCACATGTTCAAATCAACCATGGAGGAGATTTTGGTGCCTTCCTTGTTACCCTAGTAACAGAAGGGTCATAACAAGAGATACACCACTAATAAGGATGTCAATGCCAAAGACAAGCATGAAAACATGGTTTTAAACTACTACCAAATATGCTGGACATAATCACATGATTAGGAAAACAATCATATGTTCTAAACTCATACTAATCTCAAGCTAAACACATGCCTTTGGAAATGAGTTTTATGTTATATTCCAAGAGAGTGTTATTTAAAGCACTAATCAGAACCAACTTTACTATTTTGCTTTTTCTTTATCATCTTTGTTCTGTTTTCTTTTTGAAAAAAAATGAAATTACTTTTGTAATGCATGCACCCAGAAGCTAAACAATGATTAACTGCATAAATGTTTTGCGTCTCTCTCGTATTTTATGTCCCTAATTCATTAAGGTCCTCATAAACAATAGCATATGAAATCATTCTTACAGCTCAGAGGGAGGGGAAGAAGTCCTATGATGGGGTACCAAAGAGAGAGAGATTTTCAAGTGACTAAACAATTTCAACAAAGAGAACCATACATGAAAACCAATTAGAGAGACTAAAAATCAAGCAAAGCTCCACTTCAACTAGAAAGATTTCTAGAAATAAAAAAACTACGAATGGCTTTTAAATCTACTAACCAGTTTCAAACAATTTCAAACAATTTTAAGGAGAAGAAACTAACCAAAGAGAGGTTTTGAAACTCTAAGACTCATCATCATTAGACTCATAAACATCATCGCTAAGCTCTTCATCATCGATAGAGTCTTGTTCAAGCAATTCATCCTCACTGATCAACGGTGTATCATAAATGGTTTCTTCTTCATTAACTTGAGCCTAAGCATGGTTGTTATTTGCATCATCACATGCATCATCAGTAGTTATATTGTAAGGGACATTTTCAAGATAGGTACCCACTTCATCATCATCATCATCATCATGTGAAGCATTAATACCAACATCAAACACCTCCCTAGGTTTTGTTTTGACCACCACCGCCCAATCTTTATGTCTCACATCTTCCACATAAAACACTTGTGAAGCTTGAGATGCTAATACATAAGGCTCATCAATCAATCAAACACCCGTGTGTATCAATCGTGAAAAATTGACAAGGGGAAATCCAAACTCATCTTTTTTGCATCCTCTCCCACTAATAACGTCAACCCATTGACATTTGAATAGTACATATCGATACTTGTCAGAGTAGTTCAACTCAATAATATTGATTAGTAAACCATAATAAGTAGCACCACCTTTAGTAACAACACAAACTCCATTGTTTTTTGTTTTCCTAGTTGCCTCAGAGTCTTTGGTGCGAAACTTCACACCATTTATAACATAACACTTGAACTGTTTTGCTTCATTATCTGGATATCGAGCAAGCAATATAACTTTATCAGAGAGTTTCTTTTTCTCAGATGCATCCATTGACATCACCTAATATAGACAATGACGTTTATTATAAGTATGCTATCTAAAGTGTTACAACCAAGTTTTATATATAGACATTGACATCACCTATTATAAACAATAAAGTTATATATATATGCTTTACTTACATAGTTCCTAAACCAGCTGTAGAATTTCTCCATGTGCTGCTTTTGAATAATATCATCAGTTACATGAAAAGGGAAATCACCCTTGATCTCCGCTATGTGTACACTATGTAGACAAACGTGTTAGTGTTAAGTTAGAATATTATACTTGAATGCCATAAAAGGATACGCAATGACATATTACTTACTCGTGAAATGAGGCGATTTCTTCACAATTGAATAGCACATAACGATCTGCTTGGATCCATGAATTTGAATCTAGTGTAATGCTCACCACCACACCCATGGATTCCTCGACATTCCATACAGGCCAATTGAATGCAGATTCAACAAATTTAAAATAGAGTGAGCAGAATGCTAAGCATTCCTTTGCTATATACCTTTCTGCAATGGAGCCTTCTGGATAAGTTTTACTATGCACGTAAGACTTAAGTCTTAACAAGTACCTATTCGAAAACCCAAGATCAACAACGGGAAATTGGTGTGGAAAAACAATTAATTAGATAGACAAAGTTACTATACGTGTTACCTCTCTATGGGATACATCCAACAATAATGAACTGGGCCAGCAACTTTGGCTTTGCTAGCCAAATGCATGACTAGATAAACCATCACTGTAAAGAAAGAAGGAAGGAATATCATTTCCAACTCACACAATGTCACTTCAATTCTCTTCTCAAGAGCCCCAAGTTCATCGACATTTAGTACTTTGGAACATATCTCCCTAAAGAAACAAGATAAGCCAATTAAAGGCCTACTCACTTTGGGGGGCAATGATCCGCGTATTGCTATCGGAAAAAGTTGCTGCATTAAGATGTGATTATCATGGCTCTTCATCCCACTAATCTTGCATTCTTTAAGTTTAATGCAATGTGATATGTTTGAAGAATATCTATCTAGCACTCTTACATCCTTCAAAACTTGCAGAAAACCATCATTTTCACTAGCATTCATATGGTAGCAGGCATGTGGCATACGTGTCTTATCATTCCCAACCTTTTTCCAAGTGAAGTTCACTTTTTATACCCATATCCTTTAAGTCTTGACGTGCCTTCAAGTTTTCCTTTGTCTTGCCATCCAAGTTCAACAATGTGCCGATTATATTATCGACTACATTCTTTTCAATATGCATCACGTCAAGATTGTGACGCAACACATGGTCCTCCCAATAAGGCAAGGTGAAAAATATACTTCTCTTCTTCCACACAGTTAAGGCTTCCTCCCCTCTTTTTCTTTTATTGGGCAAATTAACTGTTTTCTTCCCAAACACATGATCGACTACAGCATCCGTTTGTAACATGATTTCCCCTCCGGATACCGTAATAGGAGCTGATCTCGTATCAACATGCCCATTAAATGATTGTTTTTGCTTACAGAATTTATGATCACTATCCAAGAATCGCCTATGTCCAATGTAACTAAATTTCCTTCCAAATTTCAACCAACGAGACTGACTATCATAGTTACAAGGGGGACATGCAAGAGCACCTTTGGTACTCCAACTTGAGATATCACTATATGCAGGAAAATCATTTATGGTCCACAATAATGCAGCATGCATTTGGAATGATTTTTTGGAAGACACATCAAACGTTTTTACTCCAACATCCTATAACTCCTTCATTTCTTCTACTAGGGGTTGTAAGTACATATCTATATCGTTCCCGGGCGAGGTTGGACCGGGAATCAATAATGATAGCATGAAAGAAGACCTTTTCATGCACATCCATGGAGGGAGATTGTATGGGATCAAAATGACAGACCATGTACTATGAGTACTACTCATATTTCCATACGGGTTGAATCCATCGGCTGCTAATCCAAGCCTCACATTACGAGGCTCGGATGAGAACTCTATGTACTTAAAGTCAAATGATTTCCAAGCTTCAGAATCAGCTGGATGCCTCAGTAACCCATCATTCACACGACCTTTGGCATGCCACTTCATATGATTGGCTATTTCAAGAGACATAAATAGTTGTTGCAATCTTGGCTTTAAGAGGAACGACCGTAGGATCTTTGCAGGTTTCTTCTTCTTTTTTCTTGGAGGAAGCATTAGTAACTTGTTGACCTTTAGACTTATTACTTTCCCATCTTAAACGGTTATAGTTCAGACAAGCTTCAAGATTGGCATTCTCCTTCCAATATAAAATACAATCTTTAGGACAAGCATGAATCTTCTCATAGCTCAAGCCCAAATCCTTAATAATCCTCCTAGCCTCATAACAATATTTTGGCAACTTAGCAGTTGAAGGAAGAAAATCAAACAAAAATTGCAGCAACATGGTAAATGATTTGTTGGTCTAACCATTAAGACACTTCATGTGGTACAAATGCACAATGGCTGACAATTTGATAAAATGGTTACAACCTTCATAACAAGGTTGATTAGCATCTTTAAGCAATTTCATAAACCGAAGTGCATCTTCATTAAGACCTTCTGTGGGTTGTTGCACAAT
Source organism: Notholithocarpus densiflorus (assembly GCA_030021035.2). NCBI lineage: Eukaryota > Viridiplantae > Streptophyta > Magnoliopsida > Fagales > Fagaceae > Notholithocarpus > Notholithocarpus densiflorus. The sequence continues at coordinate 26,666 of JARYZH020000937.1, forward strand.
AGGGACTTCTTCCATTGGCCCAGACGCCGTATCTTGTATGGGGAACATGTCATGCAACATGTCACGAAGATTGGCATACTCTATCGGGTTTTCTTAGACATGACTATTAGGAATTTTAGAAGAAGTCTGTGCAGATGATGATTCCCCATTAAAAACCCAAGAGTTATAACCCCTACAAATCCCTTTTGACACTAAGTGAGCCCGTACGACATCTATAGGCCACAAATTTGTATGCACACATTGTTTACACGGACATGAAATCGTTCCATCCGGGTGTGCATGGTTAGATGCAAAATTCAGAAACTGTTGGACTCCATCTAAATATTCCCGCGACCTTCTATTCGTAAGTTTCATCCAACTCTTATCCATTGCTATAAAGTGGTTTACAAGAAATACCTATAATGTCATTTCATGAAAGCACAAAGCAAGAGTTAACACACATTTCATTTACACAATTTCACTTTAATTTAAAAAACAAACCATCTTTAATTATTCACTTTCAGCTATGTTCCTAACAAAACAATGAATTTAAACGCATAGAGAAGTTATCAATACATTTGGTAACTATAACATCATTACTAGAAATAGCCTAAAATGAATTAATCAAATAAAAACAACTCAACAAGAATCATCCAATATTAGCTAAATCCACCTTATTACTCCATGCAAGCCACCTGCTTGCCCCAATTCAACAACCCACCACAACCACCGAGAGAGAGAGAGAGAGAGTACCTTAATTATTTCACCAACTTCACTAACTTTGCCAGCAATTAGTTGTTCTTTTTACAACTGGTTCATTACTAGGCCATCCAAACAAATCCATGGAACAAAAAAACACATCAATAACCTTAAAGGCATCACACATCCATGAGATAATTACTTATCAAGAAAAAAATGACAAGATAAGCTGGTATCATTAAGAAAAACCAGCACACAAGCATCAAATCCCAGATAAAGCCTTAATCCAATTACCAAGACTACGAAAACCTATTGACTATTGAACCAATTCAAACAAAGCAACACTAAAGTTTTTGTCCAAGTCATAGGACACCACATCTTTTCATCATTATTTCAACAATGCACTTTTTTTTTTCTAGCACTCACCTTCTTCTAATACCCATCAGCCAAATTACTCAATACTACTAAATTATATATATATATATATATATATATATATATATATTGTACACATGACTAAGTAACCATGTAAGACAGCTTTCTTTGATCTCACCCTAATGATGATTAACAAATTGCCAATAAGATACACCATCTTGCAAATGAAGGTAGGAGACAACAGTAGCAGCAAAAGCAAATAACTTAATAGTAATAAGCTCCTTGTCCTCTACTTCTTGGTTATATTTTTTTACTTAGAGTTGGGAAATCTTGGAATAACTTAATAGCACTAGAGCCTAAACAAAAACTACAATTTTGCTCAAACAACAAGCAAGGAATGCTGAATAGGATGTGTAAGTCTAAACAACATGTATAGAAAGCCAAAGCAACAACTACAAGCAATCCAAAAAGAGATACCCAATGTCCAAAAATGGATGCAGACAAATCTAAAGCTTCTAAAGGAACCAAAAACAACAGTTTCAAGACTCACAAAAATTCAATAGTAATAAAAAGAAACCAAAATCTTTCAACAACAACAACAAAAAAACCAGAATATTAGTTGTTTAGACTTACCTTTGCATCAAAGTTATCATCAATAAGAATATTAGCTGCCTTGATGTCACGGTGTATGATCTTAGGCTGACCTGAAGAACATTTAGCTCCAAAGGAGAGTGAAACTATAACCAAAAAATATTGTTATTGTTTGCAATGTAAAGATAGAACATAAAGGAAACTCACAATCCTCATGCAGATATACCAACTAGAAAATATTGTTATTATTTATTTAATTGGGATTAAAACTTAGTTTAATTGAGTTGCATCATTGGATGAAGCTATATTGCTTTGTCATTAATTATAAGTGTTGTAATATAAGTAGTGCTAACAGCCTTATTTAGTTTCTAATTTTATTTTCTTTGGTTTGCAATAAAATCCCACCATACATGGTAGATCAAATGACTTTATACTACCTCATTAATGAAAATATGAAATATATACTACAATTCAATTTTTAATACTTCTATGATCTATCTCAATATATATTTCTCCTCAAAAGTTTACAGATATCAAAGAAATTCTAACTTAATTATGTTGCTAAATCATAATTATCAATGATACAACTCAATTAAACTAAGTTTTAATCCCAACCCACAGTCCTAACTATCCTAACAGTCTATCACTGCAGTTATAGTACAATCTTCAATCACTAAGTGCATGTATAACTTACCAATGATTCAGAAATAACAGTTCCAATTTTTGGTGCATAGTCAGAATCTCACACTAGCTTGCTGAACTGAACCTCAAAATCCAATACCAATTCAAACACCCAAAAAAAAAAAAAAACACAATAAATTAACCAAATAGATCTCAGAAAATTAACCAAATAAATTAACCAAAAAATAAATAAATTAATACAATTCAAACACCCAATGAATTAACTAAATTCATAAAATCACAAAACCAAAAAAAAAAAACCCAAACCGAGAGAGAGGGAAAGTACCTTTGGATTGGGAGATGGAGATGGAGATGGAACATTCCTTGCACCGAGAAGCACCGATCAAAAATAAATAAATAAAAAATGAAGGAAAGTTAAAATGAAACTTACCAGAAATGAGTGAAACCGACGAGTGGGTTAGTCTCCGACGAGTGGGTTAGCTCGGATTGAAATCTTCCGCGATGAGTGCGAAGATGAAGTGACGGTGGCAGTGACGAAGATGAAGTGACGTCGGCAGAGATGGAGATGAAGTGAGGGTTTTGGAGAGAGTGAAAGTGAATAAGTGGGAAAATGAAAACCTAATAAGAGGGAAGACGGAAAAAAATAGAGGGAAAGGGAAATTTTGGGGCTGGAGATTTAAAGGTCTATAGCGGCGGCCCAACCCGCCGCTATAACTAAGAAAAAGCTCCGCAAAAAGGAGCCCCTATTGCGGCGGTCATACAAAACACTGCTACAGCTCACATATTATGGCGTTTTTCTTTACCACCGCTATAGTATCTGCTCAAAATGATATATTTATTGCGGCGGGTTTTTGGAGCGCCACTATATCTCAGTTACCGCCGCTAAAAAGTATATATTGCAGCAGTTTTATGTCCCGCCACTATAGGACGCCGCAAAAGACCATACCTATAGCAGCGATCCCAAAAAACGCCGCAATATGCGACATATAGCGGCAGTTTTTACACCCACCGCAAAAAAACCACCGAAATAGTACAGATTTCTTGTAGTGAATGCCAATCTTATTCTTATTTTTAGAGATTTTGAGAGGGAAAAAAATGAGAGGAGGAAGTCTTATTCCCGTATAAAGGAAATTCACCAAATTCCATTCATTCTTCTATGTTGTATCGATTTCATTCCTTAAGCAAGCTAAATGGTTTTAGCGTGCTCCATTTAGTGATTACATAAATACTAAGTGATAAAGTTCTAAGCTAAGCTTGCAATGGAAAGGTCGTTGGGGAGAATAGAAGTCATGAACAAAAAGATCAAAATCATCAACATTAATATTTGTTACGTTCTAAATATTAACGATTAAATGTATAGATTCTTATTTTGTGTATGTTGGCAAACCAAGAACAAAAACATGTCTAGATTAGGTATTAGACATTGCTTAAGATTTTACAAATCAAGATTCAAAAACATTCAAACTGCAGAAAGGAAAGTTCAACTTCTGTGAAGCTCGACTGATCGAAAATCGCAGATAAGTCAATTCTGCAGAATTTAAATCAGGCCCGAGCCCGCAAAAACATTTAGGGTTTCAATCCGTCACTACTAGGTATAAAAAGAAAACCTAATTACGTTTTCAGTGCTCTTGAATGACTTTGGAGGTGCTCTTTTGAGATCTAAAAGGTACTATGCCTTCTCCTTTCAAAGTCACTACCAGGTATTATTCTCATACCATTAGAAACGGTAGATCTAAAGTTGCTGCTATAAGATCAACAATTGTTGATGATATGAAACTTTTGAGTGGGATCTTAAAGTCATAAGCGTGGGAGTTTGTGTTTAACAAATCCAAGATAAAAGAGTCTATGGAGTCAGAGCTGCACGTGATTGTGTTAATAAGTTCTACAAGAAGTAGCTTTAGATTTAGAATTTAAATCTATTGTAATCTTCCATTCTATTATAGTTGATTTGTTTACCTTGAGGATAACTAGGTTAAATCCTCTCCAGGTTTTTACCTTGAAACGATTGGTTTTATTGGTTTTCCTGGGTCATCATATTACTGTATTCTTTATTTTTCCACACTAAGTAATAAGTTTGCATGTGTTTAACCTAGATCTCATAATTAACCTAAGTAACTACTTGAATAATTTACTAGGCTTAAATAATTTGTTTTTAAGGGGTCCAAACATAAACAAACAAGTTGTATCAGAGCGAGTTCACTCTGATTGGATTAATGTCCTGAGTGAGATCTTTGATCCCTGCTATCATGGATAATTTTTAATGTCTTACTGCTTTTAGCTGTGATGTTTTCAAGTAAAAGTTCTAATGTAGACGCTAAAATTTCTAAACCTAAGTCTAAACCTAATGTTAGAGTGCAAAAGAAATTTGTTTTTGTGCCTGCGTGTCACCTTTGTGGTGTAGTTGGTCACATTAGACCAAATTGTTATTTGTTAAGGCAAAAATCAAAATATGAGACTAGATTTGCTGTTAGGAACACTGATGTTCCTAAATTTGTTCCTGTTTGTCACTTTTGTGGTGTCTCTGATCACATTCGTCCTAATTGTCATAAACTGAAATTTAAGCATTCTGTGTTTCAGTCTAGGATATGTGATCATATTTCTCCTGCCATAAGTCCTGATAAATTGTTTCATATACTTTTGAAAAATTTAAGCTTATTGGCTTGTGAAAGGAAATTGCAAGATTTCAGTCTCTCTTAGAAGAATTGTGTAATCCCTCAAATATACTCTGTCTCTCATGGATTTTTTGTTGGAAAAATACATATTTGTAACATACAAAACATACGCAGCGGAAAATTGATGGATCTACTTCATTCGCAATTGATAACATGTACTATGTAAGTTTCAGAATTTAAGAATAAGAAAGCGTACCTTAGTGCGGTGAAATTCAAAACAAAAGATTAGAAGTACTTGGAAATACTTTTAATCTTCACTCCAATTCCACTTGATGCCCAAAAGTGTGATCTCTCAATCAGTTTCTAAGAAGAGAAATAAGAGAGTGTCCAACACTCACATACAAACCATTTCATCCTCTCATATGATCTTAGTGAAAAATCACTTATGAAAGTCTTATGAAAACCTTATGAAAATCACATATGAAATTTCGTATGTTTCTTTCCTTATATATATAACTGATTATCTAATTAGGCTAGCCTTTTGGGCCATTCCAATTGGGCTCTAGTATGTGGCTTGGAGTGAGACCAAAAGGGAACAAATAAGACTCTAGCTCCAATGGGCCTTGGGCTTTTCTGTCAACTCTTGACAAGTCCAAAGTTACCATTAATTATATTCAATACCACTATAAGAATATAATTGCACTCTACGCCTTATTAATAAATTATATCCCAAGACTTTATTATACATGCAACCCCTTCATTAAAATATTTGTAGTAATACAAAGTCATGAATGTAGACTGTCACTTTGAAGATTACTACATGTTAATCCTTGAGTACCCGGTTTAATCCTTTACGTTATTCATCATATATTTATGAAATCCAATTTCATAAATATATACTTTAGTAACTCCTTACTAAAGTGATTGGGCCCAACACTCTGAATAACCAAACCTATTAAACTTATCTCAAATGAATATTTTATATCTCCGTTAAGAGATTATGAATTCCATCTTGAGAATATATGTTCCGTCAACATTAAATGTGGCTACCCAACATACTGAGGTTTTGACTGTGACTTATAGATCTCACTCCTGATATATCAAAGCAACCTACATCTCATGATTAGGTCCATTATTCTCTCAGGATTTAAAGTTGATGTAAATAGAATTCGTGATATTTATTATTCATTTGACAGTCGTTAGGAGAATAATAAATCTCACAACGTTCCAGTTCAATATGTCTTAACTCTTAAAACATATCAGCATACCAACTAGAAGTCTCCACTTCCATGATCAAGACAAATCATCTTAATTGATATGTTATAGTATTTGCAGATGAAATGCCCAATTTCATCACCGACTTCGAACTAAAATTCTGAGTTTACAAAGAACTTGTGATTTATATCTTCTGTGACTTTTCACATAAATCACATACTATGCATCTCATGGACTAAGATAATGTCCCATTAGTTCATTAATAAATAGTCTCATATAATTAAACAATTTAATTATTTATAACATGCCAACAAATTGGATTTTAGGGCATAAACACTAACAATCTCCCACTTGTCCTCAAAGACAATATATCATATATCCAACACTTATCTTCCTTTAGAGTAATTCATAGTCACTCTAAGGCAAGGTTTGGATACAAGTTTCAGCTAGATTTATTGCATAAATTATCTTTTCTACTACTACTTCTCACGTACTCATATCTCTCTAATGAAATGATACTTACGCTTAATGTGTATCTTCACCACCTAGGATGAACACATATCTTGAAGTCCAACTTCTTGAATCACAATCAAACTACAAGTCAGTATTTGTACAACCAATAACCATCAAATCATCACTTTAGTGGACAAGCATATAATCCCTCATTCTCCTAAGATATTTGAGTATATGCTTTACTCCCACTGAATTAATTGATCTTAGATTCAATTAGTATTTGCTTACTATGCTCACCGCAAAATAGATATTTAGCCTATTGTATAACATAGCATAAAGACTTCCTATCGATTTGATATAAGGAATCGTCTTAATATGCTTTTCCTTTTATATGTCTTAGGACTATAGTCCTTTATAAAGGAACTTCAAACTTAAAAGGAAAAAATCATTTCTTGAAGTATTACATGCTATACTTGGCTAGAGTCTAATCTATTTAAGCAGTTTGAGATAGACCCAACATCCTAATTTCTGAATTTTAACGAAATTTAATTCTTAGGATGTGACCAGTCTTTCCTAAGTACTTTATATCAAACTGGATTAGACAACAAAAACTCTATTGATGACAATAACTCTACATCATTCTAAATGATTAGAATGTCATCAACATACATTAAAAAATTTATTATTCTATATAGCTTTTACACATATAAGGCTTTTAAATACTTGATCAAAATCAAACAATTTGATTGCTTGATCAAATATGATATTTTATGATTTAGATGCTTGCTTTAGTCCATAAATGGAATTTAAGCAACTTGCATACTAAACACTACCGGTTCTTTGCTATGTACAAGTCTAGTCACATCATATAGATGTCTTCCTCAAGCTTGCTACTAAAAGAAGCTTTCTTGATATCTATTGACATATTTCATCCAAATTAAATATAATGAATAAAAGAATCTAGATAGAGTCAAACTTGACTATTGGTGAAAAAATCTTTTTATAGTTGAACAATTTCTTTCTGAATAAATCTTTTCATCACTAGTCTTGACTTTGAAGGTTTGCACCTTAAAATCTATCAATCTCATTTTCTTGTAGACCTATTTGAGAAAATAGGCTTAATACCACTAGGCGCCTCTACAAGTTCTGGACTTTAAATAAAATCTAATTCTATTCACATAACCTTGATCCAGTAATCCATATTCATATCATCTATTGCCTTTACGTAGGACTGAGGATCAAATTCGTATCCTTGTGAAATGACTTCAAAAGTTTATTCCAAAAATATGAATTTATTTGGTAATTGATAATCCTCTCACTACGATATTGTATCAGTGTACTAGCTATATATACAGAATAATACCTTGTGGTGTATCTAATACAACCATCTCACTTCTAAATGTATTTTATAGTTGTCTTACAACAAATTCTAACATTTTTCTTCTAGAACATTTCTACATTTAGCTTTAAGATCATTTACATAGTCATCATCAAGAAACTTCGTATTTGTACTTTACAAACACCTTGTTTTCTTTATGACTACCAAAATAATCTTCTGCAATTCCTTTTGGATACCCATCATAAACACACTTTTTTCTACCTTTTGATTTCAATTTGTCAGACTTCCTTTCTAGCACAAGTGCCGGACATCTCCAAAAGTGGAAGTATCATATACTAGGTTTTCACCCATTCCACAATTTGACAAATGTCCTAGGAACAAACTTTTGAAATCAATTTTAGAAAATGTACAGTAATACATAAAGTATATCTCTAAAAGAAATAAGCAAATAGAAATATTTATCATGTACTTTACTATTTCTAAAAGAGTCTTATTCCTCCTTCTTGTATGCACTAACTTAAAGAAGTCCTTGAAACTATATTCCTTTACAATAAAGGAGCCCTAGATTGTATTATCCTCTAAATAGAATTCATAGACTGGGATTATAACAAAATAATGGTTCTAAAAGCCCATCTTTCATCAATCTTGAATACCATTTAGATTAATAAGATCTAAACATAAGTTCCAAAACATACAAAACCAAAGGATGGAAACTTTGTCTTTAAAAGTAAAACATGTAAATTTCCATCTAGAAAACAATCATGGACAATACTTAGTTTTACTAAAACATAAACACTTTCCTTTTAGTCATACTTTTGAGTCTAATTTCCTTTTGGCAACTACTAGGGCAACTAGCTTGTCCAACTGTTTGGTATTATAATTCCTCTTCTTACCACCCTTACCTTTTAGCCTAGGCTAAGAATTTGAATTAAATCATATTGATTCTAGCTTTAGTTTTTAGGATGTCTTCCGTTGCGTAAAACTCACTTATCAATTCAGATAATATAAAAAGAATTTACTTATTTTCAAAAACAATCTGAATTGATCAAATGATTCTAATAAGGACTTGTGGATCATATCCATATGAGATTAACATTTAATCTCTACATCCAAGAATTCCAATTTATTTTAAAAACAAAATATTTTCATGAAATGACATAGAATTGGAACTCCTTAAGCTTTTCTTAGCACTCAATATGATTCATACCAAAACATCTCATTTAGACTTAATAAAAAGTCTAAGTCTAGTACTAACTCTTGCATCTCACGCTGTAGCACAATTGAGATAGAAGCCAAAGAAACATTTTAGCATTCCAATGGAGACTATGATCAAATCATAAGCTGTCTTCCATAAATGCATCATGTATAGGAAATTATGACAATGCTGAATCGATAAATGTATTTATATACTTCAGCTCCTTTAAGCACCATGTCCAAAATTATTTCTTAGTTAATGTGATTCAATTAAAATAGTAGCTAGAGGACAAAATTTATGACAACTTTATTTTGAGACTATGAACATAATTACAGGGACATTATATTTTGCAACCATTACCATATAATATGGAACCCATAAAAACATATTATATTAGGTGCAATGACAACCTAATCCCTCAATTAATATTCCTCAGTATAGAGTGAATATCAACCATTATGATCAGATGAGAATTATTCTCATTATTAATGCTATTATGGTAACTCTTACCAAACAAAAATAATTTGATGCTTTTCCTTTAGCCTCTAAGTAATAATAGCAAGAACTCAGCATAGAGGATACTATCAAACTTAGTCTAGTGTACACTACCATGTGTAGCCATATAACTCTACCATTGTAAGGTTTAATCTTGTAGTACCATGATGCAAAACACCCTCTGCATAGAACATAAGGCTCGAGGCCAAGACAAGGTGCTTGCCCACACCACAATAAAACGAGAAGTTCAATCTTGTAGTACCATGAAATAAACATCCTCCGCATGGAACGCAAGGCTCGAGGCCAAGACGAGATGTTTACCCCACACCACTATGAACCGACAATGGAGGCCGTGAGATCCAACCCATGTATCTCTCTCCCACTAGAAATTTTGAAACTGATTGTCATAAAATCATTGTGATCTAATCACAATTTTAACCCTAGACATTAAATGTGTTTAATTGTTTAAATTCAATGTGATGTAACTAAGTCACGTCACTATAGCGTAACGAACATTCACGCAATCACAAAGAAGTTTAACCTTGTAATCCATGAAGCAAATACCCTCCGCATGGAATGCAAGACTCGAAGTCAAGACAATGTATCTATTCACATTACAATAAACTTAACAAAATGGTTATTTCAACACTCCCACTCGTTATTTGGGTATTTCTTAAATAATTGTGATCCCATCACAACCAATAACCTTGCACTTGTTGAAGACTCTAATATCATTAGAATCACTAACTAAAATGGAAATCCTAAACTATTTAGGATTCCTTAAACTCTAATGGATCAAAAATTAGTTATATAGAACTCTATTCTTAACTTATTAAATTAAGAATTCTAGTCTCATTAGAAACTATATACCTTTTAATTAGAACTTTAATTTCATTAAAAACCTCTAATTAAAATAAATTAAGGACTTTTAATCATAAAACAATTCCAATCTCATTAGAATGTTTCTTGAAAGACAAGTCCCAAACTATTTAGGACTAAGAGTTCTATTTAACTAATATCTTTGATCTCATTAGGTCTTTTAGTTAGAACCATGTGTAATCTCATCACACATAGCGTTGCTCTTTCTTTATGTGAAAAACACTTAAAAAAAATTATGAATTCCCGGTTCTCGATTGATCAAACATGTATCTCGATCGATCGAGAAACAATCTGGCTGCTCGATCGCTTCTCGATCGATCGAGCTTCGTGAATTTTGAATTTCCAGAATTTTTCAAAGGCAGTTTTTTAACCGTTTTTCATGAATAAACAACCATCATATGAACATGATAGACAAATATTGATGTCAAAACTAAATTTCATTGATGCTATAGCCTTAAAGTTCAATTTAACATACTTAAATTCAAGTTTAAACAACATCATAACATCAATATCAGTTTTCATCAAATCATAGTTTCAACAACCATGCAGAAAATTAAATATAAAATTTTCTATCGTTATGAAACTATTATCTCTAATTCCAAAAATCACAAAACATGTTATATAAATTCGAAATTGAAGACCGCTCTGATACCATTTGTTGGAAAAATACATGTTTATAACGCATACAAAACATACGCAGTGAAAAATTGACGGATCTATTTCATTCGCAATTGATAACATGTACTATGTAAGTTTCAGAATTTAAGAATAAGAAAGTATACTTTGGTGCGGTGAAATTCAAAACAAAAGATTAGAAGTACTTGGAAACACTTTTAATCTTCACTCAAATTCCACTTGATGCCCAAGAAGTGTGGTCTCTCAATCAGTTTCCAAGAAGAGAAATAAGAGAGTGTCCAACACTTACATACAAACCATTTCATTCTCTCATATGATCTTAGTGAAAAACCACTTATGAAAGTCTTATGAAAACCTTATAAAAAGAACTTATGAAATTCTGTATGTTTCTCTCCTTATATATATAACTGATTATCCAATTGGGCTAACATTTTGGGTCATTCCAATTGGGCTCTAGTATGTGGCTTGAAGTGGGACCAAAAGGGAACAAATAAGACTCTAGCTCCAATGGGCCTTGGGCTTTTCTGTCAACTTTTGACAAGTCTAAAATTACCATTAATTATATTCAATACCACTATAAGAATATAATTATACTCTAGGTCTTATTAATAAATTATATCTCAAGACTTTAATATACATGCAACCCCTTCATTAAAATATTCGTAGTAATACAAAGTCATGAATGTAGACTGCCACTTTGAAGATTACTACATCTTAATCCTTGAGTACTCGGTTTAATTTTTTACGTTATTCATCATATATTTATGAAATTTAATTTCATAAATATATACTTTAGTAACTCCTTACTAAAGTGGTTGGGCCCAACACTCTGAATAACCATACCCATTAAACTTATCTCAAGAGAAAATTTTATATCTCCGTTAAGAGATTATGAATTCCATTTTGAGAATATATGTTCCACCAACATTAAATGCGACTGCTCAACATACTGAGGTTTTGACCGTGACTTATAGATCTCACTCCTGATATATCAAAACAACCTACATCTCATGATCAGGTCCATTATTCTTTCAGGATGTAGAGTTGATGTAAATAGAAGTCGTGAGATTTATTATTCATTTGACAGTCGTTAGGAGAATAATAATCTCACAGCGGTCCAGTTCAATATGTCTTAACTCTTAAAACATATCAACATTCCAACTAGAAGTCTCTACTTCCATGATCAAGACAAATCATCTTAGTTGACATGTTATAGTGTTCGCAGATGAAATGCCCAATTTCATCGCTGACTACGAACTAAAATTCTGAGTTTACAAAGAACTTGTGATTTATATCTTCTGTGACTTTTCACATAAATCACATACTATGCATCCATGGACTAAGATAATGTCTCATTAGTTCATTAATAAATAGTCTCATATAATTAAACAATTTAATTATTTATGACATGCCAACAAATTGGATTTTAGGGCATAAACCCCAACATTTTCACCTACAAAGCCAAAGACTCATGCTGTATGGGTGAGAATACTTGCTAAGGTGAGTGTTGTTTACTTGTCCCTGATTTAATTCTTTCAATTATTTGTGGACATGTTTTCTTTTAGTTTTGGTTGTTTAATTTTCTTAGGTTGTTTTGTTTATTAAAAAAATCTAAAAACATTGAAAATTTTCAAAAAGACAAAAATATATTTTTTTGTGTCTAGTTTTATTTTTCTTGAGGATTACATGAATTATAATATATCTCTCTTGATTTAGAACATGCTTGATATTGTGGAGAAACTTGAATAGTGTGTGTTGCATAACTGAGTGTATAAGCTATTTTTGATTTTGTATGAGTGTGTACTAGTTTGTACATGTACTCACGGGTTAATTAAGAAATTGACATTTCTCGGTTGTGTACCCTCTATAGCTTAGTTGAGCACTATCATGCATTGTTGTTACACTTTATTCATTTAGCATAATGGTTGTTTTTTTTGTTTTTTTTTTTTTTGGTCATAAAAATTTTGAAAATCCAAAAAGATTTTTTTTTTTGTTTTTTTTGTTTTTTTGTTTTTTTTTTGTTTTTTGTATTGCACACCACTAAGTGTGTAATTTACATTTCATGACTGTGTATCTTATTTAGCTTTAATGAGTTATTTTCTACACTTTCCTAGTTTGTGCTATGTAGTGCTTAATTGTGTGAGTTGTTTATAGTTTTTAAACAAACGGTCCTGATTTTGGTGTCACATATTTTGATCATAAGGACTAGAAATTTCTAGGAGAAATACATAAATAATCATCTTACCACTGTTACTCACCAATCATGAACACATGTGTGCAAATTATAAAAGCCATACTCGGTAAGGTGTAGCACTTGCACAAAAAGATTAAACGAGGTGTTATTCTCAAAAAAATAAAAATGCGTAACAAGGGTATTTTCTTTTCTATCTCCTATATACCCATGCATGATATCTTTGATTGTGCTCAAAAGAAAAATAAAATCAAAAAATCAAAAGAAAAAGTATAAAGAATCAAAATGCTTTTACATGATTGCAAGCGTGTTTTCTAGGAGATATGAGAGTTATATGATGTAACTTTTTAGGTGATAGTCACTTTCAAACCAATGTGATTGATGATGTAGAAAATTTGTTTGATTATTGTTGGTAAATTTAGACCCCGGTTGATAGAATTAACAAGTTTTAAACCCAAGTTGTTAATTAGATTTATTATAAATAAACCTTGTTAAAACAAACAAACATCAATATCATGTCAAAATCATACAGCGGAAAAAATAAATAAGACAAGATATGATGACCCAGGAAATGAAACAAACTAGTTTCACAGTAAAAACCTAAAGGGAAACCTTCCCAAAAAGCAATCCACTATAGTAAAGAGAAGTTTCAGATCTAGTACAGAACCTTTGTCCCTAGACTCTACAATCCACGTAGATGAACTTACAGTAGAAACCTTCTACCGCTTCAGAACCTCTGAACTCTTCAATATATAAACGCCACCCTTTTTGATGCACGAATCCCAGTACGTGACTAACCAATTGCACGGATCCCAATACACGACTTAAGCACCAACTTGAAGAAGATTGTTGGCTGCAAAGTTCTTCACTTCATCAACAATGAAGATCAAGAAGCACTTGATTACAAAACCCTAAGACGCAGTAGCTTCTTTTAGAGAGAATAAGGCATCGGTCACCTTTTTCATATGTTCTCCTTGTATTCTCTTATGTGACTGCCTCTAAAATAAGCCTTATATATGTATAAGGTTGTGAGAAAAGAAACTCTACACAAATACATAAGCATGGGCCGAAAATCAGATCTGAAAATTTGAATTCCCGTAACCTCGATAGATACCTCGATAGATAGTATCTGTCTAGCCTCATTAAACCTCGATAGATAGCTATTTGTTGAGCAGCTGTCGAGATATCTGTCCGCAAGTGTCGAGCTATCTGTACAGCTTTAGTGAACAGCTTTTCTTCACTTGTTTCTTGGTCCAATCTTCATGACTTTAATACTAAACTTGAACAACATGTTTCTTGAAGTATTAAACACATCCTAGATCTACCTAAATACAAGTAAAGTGCGTTTTGTCAAAGGATTAGTCAATTACATAAAATGTTGACATATGTTCCTAACATGAATCACATATGTCCTAACAATCTCCCCCTTTGGCAATCCGTGACAAAACCACAATAAACAAATGAAGTATGAGAGAAGCCATAAATCACTCAACTCATAATCAATTGTTGAATACAACAAAATCTACCCTAACACAAACTCTTGAAAAACTTTACAAGCAGAGAGTTCATGGCATGGAAGACTTTGACAACCTGTATTTCTTAAACACTTTAAACAAAACTCATCACGGCATCTTAGTGTGAAATAGAAATAATAGATTGCATATAATAAAGAAACATGTGTATAAAGATAGAAAAGAAACAACACATATAGAGATAGGTGAAGAAGACATACATCACCATATATATATATATATATATATATATCAAAGATAAGCACAATGTATGTAAATATGGTCACAAGACTGGTGTACAAGAAAAAGGAGGTAAACACTCCCCTTAACAAGATGAAACACAACTCCCCCTTACAAGGGCATGTATTTCACCCCCTAACATATAGAATCTTAACAAGAAATCACATATTCTCCACAATTTCTCCCCCTTTTTGTCATGATTGACAAAGGATACAAGAAATTAGAAAACTTCACCTGAAAAACATAAAGATGATCAAGGATGATCAAGGGGGCACAAAGAATCCATAAAAAAGCATGAATGTAATGAAACAAGATGCTATGGATGACAAGATAACAGAAAGATGCAAAACATGTGAAAAACAATGCATGCAAGAGGATCTCGACAGATTGAGAGGTGTCGAGATGCTATCGAGCCAACCTCGATGGATCAAGAAGCTGTCGAGAAGCTATTGAAGGGACAAAAAGTTTCTCGATCGATCGACCTAGCTATCGAGAGGTGTCAAGATTGCGATAAAAATCACTTGAAGAGCTCGACAGATAGGCTAGGTATCGAAAGGTGTCGAGGATGTGTCGAGATTGCTTAAAAATAGTTTTTCAAGAAGGGAAAAACACAGATATGAATGCAATCAAGCATGCAACTTAACCAAGGATCAAAACAACATTTTGAACTCTCAAAATCATCTCTCAACAAAAAAAATTTAAGCACATAGATCCCAAACACACACACACACACTAAACAAGTCTAACCAATTTTATATTTCAAAAACAAGTTAAGACAGTTTAGTGAGCATACATTAACACATGTAAAATCTTGTGATGGCCAAATCACATTGTACCTGCACATGTATCAAAAGTAGCAAAGAATATTGCGTGTTGTGTGTGAAAAACATTGTAAGATTGCATAAGTGTCAACTAGCTATGACGATTTGAGATATGAGAAAATCACTTTAACTCACACACAATCATAACTGTTTGATGGGGACTATCACCTTCGAGGTACATCCTATAACTACCACATCTCCTAATATACACGCTTGCAATCATATATAAAGCATTTTGATTCTTTTTGCTTTTGATTTTTTTTTTTTTTTGCATATTTTCTTTTAAGCAAACTATGCATGAGCATATAAGATATAGAAAAGAAATACCCAATTATGTTAAGCATTTGACATTCCAATTTTGCTATGCCGAAGCACACAAATGTCATTGACATTGCACTTTTGCTATGCCGAAGCCTACAGATGTCATTTCATGATTGGCGGGCAACAGTGGTGAGATGGTTATTTATGCATTTCTTTTAGGATTTTCTAGTCCTTCCAGTCAAAAAGAGTTATACGAGTGTTAAGTACAAGAGATTACTTAATCTTACTCATCACAAACACGAGCCACAAAACTCACTTGCTTAGTTGTGCATAGAAATGCTCATCTAAGCTACAAAAGATACAAAGTTTAGAAAACTTTGTTTCAATGGCCATCCAAGGTACACAAGTACCAATGTACACAAAACAGACACTGTTTTTGTATTTTTCTGATTTTTCCTTTTTATTTTTATTTTGAAAACAAAACAAAATAAAAACTAAACAACCAAAGAAAAACAGACAAACAACATGAAAGCATGAAAGAAAAATGCATATGCATGAAGGCATGATTCCAAAAGCAGATAAGAAATCAAGTAAAGATAGTCCTACTTTAGATAGAAAGAATTAAAGAGATGACAAACAGAAAAGACAATTAAGTTTTAGACTCCTTTCTCACCCACAAAGCATGAGTTTTTGGCCGTGAAGATAAAAAGGCACATGTCCTAGTATGTCTACTAAAGGACATAGAAGAATTAAGATTCTCCTAAAATTGAGTTAAAAAGCTCAAAACTTTTAATAACTCTCCAAACAAAGGTGTAGGTCATTGAGAGGAAACCTGTGACCATTTGGACAATTGCTTATGAGGATACAGTTTAAAGCAATTAGGACGAATGTGTCTAGAAACACCACAGTGGTGACAAACATAAGGTCTAACAAAGGATTTAGAATTAGCCAAATTATTTTTGGATTTCATATATTTATTACCTTTCTCAGATTGGGGTACAAAGATAGTCCTTGATCTAGAAGCCGTGGAAGAGGAGGGGATAAAGGAAACAGCATATCCTAAGCCAGTCTTATCAGAACTAAGCTTTTGAACATTGAAGACCTCATCAAGCTTTGCACTAGACATTCTCTTTATTTGAGTTCTAGCTTAACTAACCTCAACCTCAAGATTCTTGACCTTCTCTTCTAATGAGGTGTTCTCCACAACAAGTGTCTCAACTAACCTTGTTGTCTCATCTAGTTTGACTAACAGATCAGTTTTTTCAGTTTTTACCTCATTAAGCTCTTTTCTACAAAGATAAGAAGTCTTTTCAAATTTTAAATTCAATGCATAGCTTATCATAGGCTTCCTGAAAGGTCATCTTCTTGGATACTTCATCATCAGAAGAATCTTCACTGTCACTAGCACTCTCCACAATCACCTTATTGGTTGTGGCAGCAAAGGCCATAACGTGACTACATTCATCCACATACTCATCAGAAGAGTCATTCTCAGTATCACTCCAAGTAGCAACCAACCCTTTATCTTTTGACTCCTTGGTCTTTTCCTTTATAAGATAATTTAGGCACTCTATCCTCATATTACCAAAACCTTTGCACTCATGGCATTGGATGAGGGGTTTCTCATTCTTGCCCATCCTAGAGGATTTAGATTTCCTAGAAGGTTTGCCCTTACCCTTTTTCCTAAATTGAAGAAGCTTGATAATCTCATCAATTATGAAGGTTAGATCCTTATCCTCATCATCATCTTCATCTTCACTTTCATCTTTATCTTCAGAGTCCTCAATCTCTTCCTCTATACCCCTAAAAGCCAAGTTTCTACTTTCTCCACCTTTTCCCATTGAGCCTAATCCCATCTCATAGGTTTGAAGGTTCCCTACAAGTTCAGTCAAAGGAATTTGATCAAGGTCCTTAACTTCTTCAATGGCAGTGATCTTGGCATGGAATTTTTCAGGTAAGGACCTAAGGATTTTCTTAACAATTTTGGATTCCGCAATAGATTCTCCAAGATTGAAAGCAGAATTCACAATATCCTTAAGTTTAGCATAGAACTCATCAAAGGTCTCATCCTCCTCCATCCTTATTTTTTCAAAACTACTAGTGAGTCTTTGAAGTTTCACGGTCTTTACTACCTTGGTACCTTCATAAGTGGTCTCAAGAATGGTCCATGCTTCCTTGGTAACTTCTGTGGATGATATTCTCTTGAATTCCTCATTGGTCACCCCACAAAACAAAGCATTCAAGGCCCTACTGTTGAAATTTTCCGCTTTGATTGTTTGTTCATCCCAATCCACCAACACTTCTTTAGGCTTAATCCAACCAACTTCAACAGCTTACCATACCTGTTCACCTAGAGCATGCAAAAAGACTTTCATACGAACTTTCCAGTACGTATAATTAGTGCCATCAAATAAAGAAGGAATCAAAAGAGATTGTCCATGATCCATGACAACGGGGGTCAAGGATCACACTCAGGAAATTAATCCAATCAGAGTGTACCCACTCTGATACCACTTGTTGGAAAATTTAGACCCCGATTGATAGAATTAACAAGTTTTAAACCCAAGTTGTTAATTAGATTTATTATGAATAAACCTTGTTAAAACAAACAAACATCAATATCATGTCAAAATCATGCAGGGGAAAAAATAAATAAGACAAGATATGATGACCCAAGAAAACCAATGAAACAAACTAGTTTCACAGTAAAAAACCTGGGGGGAAATCTTCCCGAAAAGCAATCCACTATAGTAAAGAGAAGTTTCAGATCTAGTACAAAACATTTTTCCCTAGGCTCTACAATCCCCGTAGATGAACTTATAGCAGAAACCTTCTACCGCTTCAGAACCTCTGAACTCTTCAATATATGAACGCCACCCTTTTCGATGCACGAATCCCAGTACGTGACTAACCAATTGCACGGATCCCAATACGCGACTTAAGCACCAACTTGAAGAAGATTATTGGCTACAAAGTTCTTCACTTCATCAACAATGAAGATCAAGAAGCACTTGGTTACAAAATCCTAGGGCGCAAAGACGCAATAGCTTCTTTCAGAGAGAATAAGGCATTGGTCACCTTTTTCATATGTTTTCCTTGTATTCTCTTATGTGACAGCCTCTAAAATAAGCCTTATATATGTCTAGGGTTGTGAGAAAAGAAACCCTACACAAATACATAAGTATAGGCCGAAAATCAGATTTGAAAATCTGAATTCTCGTAACCTCGATAGATACCTCGATAGATAGTATCTGTCGAGCCTCATTAAACCTCGATAGGTAACTATCTGTTGAGCAGCTGTCGAGATATCTGTCCACAGGTGTCGAGCTATCTGTCCAGCTTTAGTGAACAACTTTTCTTCACTTGTTTCTTGGTCCAATCTTCATGGCTTTAATACTAGACTTGAACAACATGTTTCTTGAAGTATTAAACACATCCTAGATCTACCCAAATACAAATAAAGTACGTTTTGTCAAAGGATTAGCCAATTACATAAAATGTTGACATATGTTCCTAACATGAATCACATACGTCCTAACAATTACTATCTACATATAACCTTTTCTATACACTATACACTCTAGTTGCACACACTACACGCAAATCTTTGCTAAATTCTGTACATATGATTGTATGTTGACTAATCTAGCCATCTTTAATTGTATATGATCTGTTTTGTAAATAAAATTTCCTATTTTGGTTGGGAATTTGAAGAAAAATGTGTTTAGAAGTTTAAAATCTTGGTTTTTAACTTCTTGATTGGTTTTGATGTTTGCATTTGAGTGGCATCATGTTTTTTAAACTTTTCTAGATAATGTGCATCCACATTAAGTCTTAGAAACTTCTTTTTAAAGTTGTTTTTCTGCATAAAATTTCCAAATTTTATAGTTTTAAAATTTTTAACTACTTTGACCGATCGAAAATGTTTAGGTTTTAAAGCTAAAACTCTCTACCCGATTCGATTGATGTTTGATCAATGCTCGACCAATCGAAATTTCTAGAATTTTTTTTTCCGATTGATGTTTGATTCTTTTCGACTGTTCGAAACTAAAAATTTTCAGTTTTTAAAGTTCTTGCCTAATCAGTCTTTTCATGCATCATTTTTGTTAGGATTCACATGCATTGTTTTCATTATCCATCTTGCATTTTTGCAGTTATATCTCTCATTGTTTTCATACAAAACACGCATACACTTTGCTAAATTGGGTACTTAACTTGATTTAAAAATTGAGTGATTAATTTTTGAGTTCTGTACATTTTAGTATATGTTATTTTTCTTGATGTGTGAACTACTAAAAATTGAGAATATTTCATAGAGATATAGTGGATAATAAATGTGCAAATATCTTCTCTAAAACACATTGCATGCAAAAATTTTATCATTGAGATCTATATTGTATAGTCTTAACTAATTGTACTTAGAATGTTTGCATGCATCTGTTTATGGGTCACAGTGTCAGGTTAGCATATATTGAAAGAGGGAATATTTGTATTCATGTGAATCCTCAGCTTATTTTTTTTAGTTATGCTTGTGACTTTTTATTTTTCCCCACCTCCTGAATTTTCTCCAAAACTGTTTTTCCCAAAACTTGTTTTTCTTTTCCTATTTTTATAGGGGGAGAAAGCTGTTTTTAAAATCTATATTGTTCATAGGGGTAGTTGTTGCTCTTCATAAGGGGAGTTGCCTCTATTTTCTATAGAGCTGAATTCTTTTGTGGTTCATTGGTTCTCTATTTTCTCTTATCCTCTATTGTGTATGCTTACTATCTACTCGTTGTTGAGTTGTCTTTGTCAATACGTGACAAAAAGGGGGAGAAATAGATGAAATTTAGGACTCCTATTTAAAAGGTTTTTAACTGTTTTTATTTAGGGGGAGATGAAATTGCTTTTGAAAGGGGGAGAAAATAAAATTTTTTTGATTTATTTTTTTTTTTATGTATCTAACTTAGGAGGAGAGTTAGTTTGCATGTTTGTTATTTGTTGTTATTGCATTTTTGTCTTTTATTGATTTAAACTGTATTTTCCACACATGCGTTTATGGTTTGTTTTCAGTGTTTCAAGAATTTATAGATTAATTCTTTCTACAACTGCTGACTATTTCAGCAACTGATAGATAGTAAATTGTGATAAAATTGTATTAAGGCAATACTTTGTAATTTAGTTAGTTCTTGAGTTGAGCAATTCATGTTTATGTGTGTTTTGTCACGGATAGCCAAAGGGAGAGATTGTTAGGTTCTAAATATTTAGGATTAAATGTTTAGATTATTATTTTGTGTATGTTGGCAAACCAATAACAAAAACATGTCTAGATTAGGTGTTACATATTGCTCAAGATTGTACAAATCAAGATTCAAGAACATTCAAGCTGCAGAAAGGAGAGTTCAACTTCTGTGAAGCTCGACCGATCAAAAATTAGACTCAACTGATCAAAAATCGCAAATAAGTCAATTTTACAGAATTTAAATTAGGCCCAAGCCCGCAAAAACGTTTAGGGTTTTAGTCCATCACTACTAGGTATAAAAGGAAAACCCTAACTACGTTTTTAGTGCTCTTAGATGACTTTGGAGGTGCTCTTTTGAGATCTAAAAGGTACTGTGCCTTCTCATTTCAAAGTCACTATTGGATATCATTCTCATACCATTAGAACCGATAGATCTAAAGTTGCTGCTATAACATCAACAACTGCTAATGATCTGAAACCTTTGAGTGGGATCTCAAAGTTACAAGCGTAGGAGTTTATGTTCAACAAATCCAAGATATAAGAGATTGTGGAGTCAGAGCTGCACGTGGTCGGTTTAGTAAGTTCTACAAGAGATAGCTTTAGATTTAGGTTTTAAATCTATTGTAATCTTCCATTCTATCATAGTTGATTTGTTTACCTTGAGGATAGTTAGGTTAAATCCTCCTCAGGTTTTTACCTTGAAACGGTTGGTTTCATTGGTTCTCCTGGATCATCATATTACTATGTTCTTTACTTTTCTGCACTAAGTAATATGTTTGTATGTGTTTAACCTAGATCTCATAATTAACCTAAGTAACTACTTGGCTAATTCATTAGGTTAAACTAATCTAGTTTTAAGGGGTCTAAACAAACAAACAATATTAACTCTTATCTATGGGTACGTACGATTCCTTATTAAACCCTCTCTTATGGTCCGTGTGGATTGAGCGAGAGGGAATGGGAGTAGAGTAGAGTAGAGTAAAATTGACTCAAAATTAGCTTATTTTCAGCCAACTCTACTCTACTCCTCTCCACTCCCCCTCCCTCCTCCCTCAATCCAAACAGGCCCTTAGTTATGAAAAATAATTCTAAGGCAAGAAGTAGTGGAAATGAATCAAAGAACTAAGCTGCTTAGAAGTGCAAGAAAGATTTACAACTCTTCAAGACTCAAGAGAGTAGTCTTTTGGAACTAATATTGAAGCTAACTCTGTATTAACATCTAAAATTGAGTAAATTGTACATTTCTCAAGACTATTTATACATGCGTGCCATGGTCAAATTCTAACTCCTAAGAGCACTCACAATAAGGTTGCTAAAATGACTAAATAGTCATTTTAGCAACCAAAACACCAAAAACACACACTACAGCAAAGAAGCTAAAGCTAAAAAATTTTGAGTGATTGCTACGATGGGCTGCTATCTCTAGCAGCTCACTGTAGCTGGATGGTATAACAAAAACTATTTTTTTATTCCCCACACGCTCACAAAGCACTTCACACGCATAGGTTTGTTTTCTCTCTTTTCTTTTTCTTTCTCCTCTGTCACTTCTCCCATACTCTCCTCTTAGCTCCAACCCAAGCCCATGTGAAATCAGATTGTGGACATCGGCGTTGAGGTGGAATTGGCGTGGAGATCGGATTCGTGGGTTTGGGTTGCCGATTTTGTGATTTGTGAGGTGTCGCCGTTCTCGGATTCATGGGTTTGGGTTGGCCATGCTCTGATGGCTTGATTGTGGCTTGGTGCTAGTGGGTTTTGGTTGTGTTTGTATCGATGGTGTTTTTCAACGGCAGTGGGTTGCTGGGTTTTGTCTCTGTGGGTCTCGAAGGTTTGGGTTTTTATGCTGGGTTTTTTGTGGTGGGTTGTTGATAAAGTGGTTGTTGTTGTGGTTGTAACAATGGACTTGTTTTGGGTTTTTTTTTGTTTTGTTGTGGGTTGTGCTACGTCATGGTGGTGGTAGAAAGGCTGTGGCTGGTTGCTGTGAATTTTTGGGAGGAAGTTTTAATTTATTTTAATAAGTTGTTTATATTATTTTAATGAGATGACTGTCAAGATAGTCTTTGTTATTGGGTGTGTGTTGTTAAAATAGATAAAGTTGTTTTTTAAGTTGTTAAAAGCTATATTTTATAGCTTCTTTACTGTGAATGCTCTAAGGGCTGCAGCTATTTAACACATGGCCTAATGCCCGCTGTACTAAATTGTAATTGATTTACTAACAGTCTTCTGACAGTTTCAGTTGCTGTTACAACCCACTAACAGATTCTGTTACAAAAAATTAAGCCTTAATTAGCCCATTCTAGCTATTACAAAAGGAACTAATTAAGTGTTACTAATTAATGGAATTACAACACAAATCACTACTCCAGCTGCTTGCTAAATGCTAACTAGCTGTTGATACATTAATTAAGTTGCACCTGCTGCTGCAAAAAAGCTACGGCTGTTGCTTGCCTCAAGAGTTGCAGCCACATTAATTTGATCCTCATACTAACTAAAGTATTAAAAGTTGCTAAATCACTTAGCCAACCTGCTCTCTCTCCCTCCCTCCCTCCCTTCATCCAAAATTACTCCACAATTGTCCCTCTGAATGATTATAATAAGGTAAAGCTTGAAGATAAGTTTTGTACTCTATTAATTTCTCAATCTCTAGTCAGGTGGGCGTGGGATTGCTGATACAATGTTCCTTAATATTACTTGATTCGTTTCCACCTTAGACACAAGTTATCATTGGACACGACATAATTATTGTCATGTTTCGTTAGCTTGTTATCGCTTGTCAAAAGTAACTAAAAATAGAAAGAAAGAAAAAAAAGTAAGAAGTCCGTGTGACTTGGCAAAACATACCGTTGAATTTGACATCTATAGTTGTCTTATGTAAGGTTGGCAAAATCAACACAAACTCATTTGCCCACCTAAACCTATCCACTTAAATAAGACTCAAATCCATCCAATTATTAACCGGGTTAAATTGGTATTAAGTATTAACCCAATTAAACCCAATTAACATTAATTTTTATTGGGTTTTAACTGGATACTCAATCAGACCCAACTATGATCCAAGTATCATTTCCACAAATCATCCAACTCTAAAACACCCCAAAACCACTAAAAATGACCAAAATACCCCTTAGACCTAAGAAAGACCAAAATACTCCTAAACCTAAAAAAATGACCAAAATACCCCTCAAAACCTAAAAATTGACTGAAATACCCCTAAAACCTAAAAATTGACCAAAAAACCTCTAATTAAAAAAATGACTAAAATACTCCCGAAATCTAAATATTGACCAAACCCCCTAAACTTAAAAATTACCAAAATACCACCAAAACCTAAAAATGACCGAAATACCCCTAAACCTAAAAAAATAACCAAAATACCCCCATAAACCTAAAAAT
>JARYZH020000938.1:0-51386 GCA_030021035.2 Notholithocarpus densiflorus
TTAAGTACATTGGGTAGACTAGGCTG
The DNA here is from genome assembly GCA_030021035.2 of Notholithocarpus densiflorus. NCBI lineage: Eukaryota > Viridiplantae > Streptophyta > Magnoliopsida > Fagales > Fagaceae > Notholithocarpus > Notholithocarpus densiflorus. Next base: position 27 of record JARYZH020000938.1, read on the forward strand.
ATAGGCCAAAAACGTATTAACCCCTTATGATAAATTAATTGATTAATTAGTCAAGTTTATTAATTAATCAAATTAACATGCAACGCACGTGGTAGCACAAACATATCACCAATTAAACTAAGTATGCGACGGAAAATTAATTGACACGGTGATTTGTTTACGAATAGGGAAAACCTACACAGCAAAAAACCCCACCGGGTGATTTTAAGGTCACCACTCCTGAAAATCCGCTATTATCAAAACAAGCAGTTACAAGTAAAGGAATCCTAGCACCTTATACCAACCTACTGTTGAACCCTTACCCCAATACCCAATTGGATTTTTTCTGTAGTGACAATCTCTCCTTTTAATGCACGGCTCCCAATACGTGACTAACCAATTTGATACGCGGATCCCAGTACGCGGCTTACTCCTTTGCATGAATCCAAGTACATGACTAACTCCACAGTAACCCTTTGATTGTTGTAGTTGATTTGCAGCAGTTTCACATAGAAACACCAATAAGATCTTCAATGTTGGTGCAAAAGACTTTGCTTGGTTACAGAACCCAAAGGCATACAGGAAACACAGCAAGAACTCTTTCTTCTGTAGGAGGAGGCTCAGGTTTCAAAAAGAAAACCTTATGAAGCTCTCTAGGGTTAGGTTTTTCTTTTTCCACCTCCTTTAAATATGAGCTTTATAGGCTCTCCTCTTACAAATAGGTTTACACAAACCTTGGGCTTTCCTAGTCCTATAAGGATTATACAAACCCATAAACAAATAGCCTTTTAGAATAAAAACGTTGCTGGCTATAGTTTGAATTCCGTAAGCTCGATAGATCGAGACATGTGTCAAGCTTTAATGAATCTCAACAGATCGCGATTCTATCGAGGAGGTATCGAGACCTATAGATTGCACTTTTCTTGAGCAGTTCTTGAGAAATCTTTATGTCTTCAATTTAACCACTTGTAACGATCATCTTGAACTTTCTTAGATTTACCCAAATACAAGTAAAGTGCGTTTTGTCAAAGGATATGCCAATTACATAAAATTATGTCCTTAACAATCTCCCCCTTTGGCAATCCATGGCAAAACCACAAAAGTACATTGAATGTCCTAGAATACATTCTACTCAAAATTACAGAATAAATAAGCCTAGTCTAAAAGATTTGAACTTTGGAAGTTACTGCAAGAAGAAGGTTCGGAATCTTAACTTGTCTTTAACTTGTCTTTCTTGAAAGGCACTAAACAAAACACATCAAGGTACCTTGTGGAAAATAGTGACAAGTTAAACAAACAAGAAACACGTGTATAAAGAGAGAAAAGAAACAACACATGTGAGAAAAAGAGTGAAACACATACATCATCATCAAATATAGAAACAACACATGATGTATGTAAATGATTACAAAACCAAAAGATACACAACACAGAAAAAGAATATATCAATATCAAAGTGTATCAAACTAACTCTCCCCCTAAGTTAGTTACAATAAAAACTTTTTTCCTTTTAACATGAAGTTCTCCCCCTAAGTCTATTACTCCCCTTGAGGAAAGACATTTAATTCTCAAATTTCTCCCCATTTTTGACACGATTGTCAAAGGGCATAAAAAGCCAAAAGCCTTGACCTGGGACAGACAGAAAACTGAAATAAAGGGAACGAGGAGAACAAGGAACCATAGACCTACAAGAAAAAGAAAAACAAGATGCTATGGACACAAAGGAAAAAAATGCAAAACAAAGAAAAATGAAATGCATGCAAAGGTATCTCGATCGATCGAGGAGGTGTCGAGAATCTATCGAGAAGAAGCCAACCTCGATGGATCAAGAATCTGTCGAGGATCTATCGGCCAGACAGAAAGTTTCTTGATGGATCGAAGAAGCTGTCAAGCTTCTATCGAGAAGAACTCCAAAAACCTCGATGGATCGAGATTCCATTAAGATCTGTCGAGACAAGAAGAAAGAAGGGCTCGATAGATAGCAATCTGTCGAGAGGTGTCCAGAAGATGTCGAGAAGCTCAAAAACAATTTTTCAAAGAGGAGAAAAATACAGATGTGAATGCAATCAAACATGCTCCTTAAACATAGATCCAAACAACATTTTAAGCTCTTACAAACATCTCTAAACAATAAAAATGATGGGCATTTAGATCCAAAACACACACACACACACACAAGAAGTCTAACCAATTTTATATTTCAAAAATAAGTTAAGACAATTTAGTGAGCATACATTAACACAAGTATTCCTTGTGATGGCCAAATCACATTGAACCTGCATATGTATCAAAAGTAGCAAAAAATATTGCATGTTGTGTGTGAATAACATCGCAAGATTGCATAAGTGTCTACATGTTATGACGATTTTAGATATGAGAAAATCACTTTAACTCACACACAATCATAACTGTTTGATGGGGACTATCACCTTCAAGGTACATCCTATAACTCACACATCTCCTAGAATACACGCTTGCAATCATATATAAAGCATTTTGATCTTTTTGCTTTTATTTTTCTTTGCATATTTTTTTTTTAAGCAAACCATGCATGGGCATATATGAGAGAGAAAATAAATACCCAATTATGTTAAGCATTTGACATTCCACTTTTGTTATGCCGAAGTGTACAAATGTCATTTCATGATTGGCGGGCAACAGTGGTGAGATAGTTATTTATGCCTTTCTCTTAGGATTTTCTAGTCCTTCCCGTCAAAAAGACTGATACGAGTGTTAAGTACAAGAAATTGCTTAACCTTACTCATCACAAACACGAGCCACAAAACTCACTTGCTTAGTTGTGCATAGAGATGCTCATCTAAGCTACAAAAGATACAAAGTTTAGAAAACTTTGTTTTAATGGCCATCCAATGTATACAAGTACCAATGTACACAAACACACACTGTTTTTGTATTTTTCTGATTTTTCAAAAAAAAAATTATTTTTATATGAAAAAAAAATAAAACAAAACTGAAAGATAACTATAAGGTTGAATTTAATCAACCATGTTATTGGCTTTATTCCATGCCAAATTTTCTTGTAATTCAGCATTTAGAAACCTTGTATTTAGGTGGGAATCATGTAAGGGTAATGTGTGAGAGAGTGTGAAGAAAAAACTCAAGAGTGTGCACTTAGCAGGGCTTCGCAACTGGATCTCGCGACTGGCTCACGGCTGGCAAGTCGCCAAAGCTGGCACACGTGTGAAGCATGCAGAGGAGCTGAAGAGTCACGCTAGTTGGAGTACTACAGGACAAAACTTCCAGTTAGGCCAGGTAGTTAGCTCGTAACTTAAACTCGCGACTCAGTCAAGTCGCAGGGTCAAGTCACCAGACCACTCTATTTGGGAAAAACTGACATTTCGCATTCCAAACACACACCAGTATAAATACCCCTTATACCCACGTATTGTATAGAGTTTCCAGAGAGAATTTTGAGTGAGAAACCCTAGAGGAAAACAAGATTAACTCATCCAAAATCTTCATCCTTTGATTCTCTAAATTCTTCTACTCTCACCCTCTCCATTGATACATCCTTGAGAGGTACATTAGCCAAAACCTTTTCTCACCATACCCATATCTGTGAGGAGGCTATTTGGTTCTTAGGAAGCAATTAGGAAAGGACCAATTGATATTGGTTGATGCTATGGGCTATAGCGGGATCCGGTAAGCTAGAAAGGACAAAGGTTCGGCGTAACCTCGTTGGAGTAAGAAGCTTAAAGGGCTTAGGTACACTGGGTAGATTAGGCTTGGAGGGTCTTCTGCTGTTCATGTATCCCAACTTCATTCTTTAGTGGATTATTGACCACTTGGAGGGCGGTGGAGAGGTTTTATGCCGAGGACTTCGATTTCCTTTTCGATAACACATCATTGTGTTGTCTTTGTGTTTGCATCTCTCTTCCCTTAATCTTTGCCATTAAATTTCTGCTGTGGTTGTGATTGTATTTGGTTTAAATTGTTTTATCAATTCTGTTTTAGCTTATTTTCATATTTCGCACATACATTGTTTGATAATAAGCTTGAATTGGTAGTTTGTAATTTGGGGGTCTAAACGTTCAAGGTGTTTTACACACTATTTGAACATTCAATTGGTATTAGAGTGGGTGCACTTGCTGTGGTTTAATTACCTTAGTACGATCCTAGACCCCTTAGTTATGGATGAAGCTATGGAAAAGGCTATGTTGAATTGTGGCTTAAATGATTGTGATAATGACTCTATGAGTATGTTTGAAGGGTGTCCTAACAATGAACTTCTATAGTTATTAAAAACAAAGAAACATGCTAAGATGTTTGTTCACATGTTGAAATACTTTGAAAATGAGAATCACATCTTACACAATAGTCTATGTGAGTCTAATTCTTTGATTAAGAAGTATAAAAGAAGAAATAGAATATTGTGTGATAAGGTTGAGAATATGAAAAAGAAAATTCATTCTAACAAGAGCATGGAAAATGAAGACAAGTTTCTGTTTGAAGGTCAAGAGTGCTTGTCTCATGCTTGCTTGTTTGTGCACACTTCTTTAAAGGTTTTCAATTCATGTTTATGGTATCTTGATAGTGGCTGCTCTTGTCACATGATAGGGGATAAATCACTGTTTAAGTCTCTCAAAAAGAAGGTTGGTGACTATGTGACATTTGGCAATGGAAGTCATGCTCAAGTTCTTGGCAAAGAGACTGTTGAGATATTGGGATTACCTCTATTGAAAGATGTCCTATACATCAAAGGGTTGAAGGCGAATCTCTTAAGCATCACTTAAATATGTGATGAGGACTTCCTTGTTCAATTCTTAAAGAAGGGGTGCATAATCATTGATGAAGAAGGGATTCAAGTCTTAAAGGGAAATAGGACTACCGACAATTGCTATGGAGTAGTTCCTACGGCACCCATTTCGTGTAGAAGTGCTCATGTTGACATGTTGGAACTTTGGCATCACAAATTTGGGCATGAAAATTTCAAACAAGTAGCTAATGTATCTAAAATTGAAGCAGTTGAGGGACTTCCAAAGTTTGGAAAGGTGGAAAAGACTATTTGTGGTGCATGCCAAATGGGAAAGCAAACAAAGGCAAGTCATCACAAGGTGAATGTGATTGCTACCTCACGTTGTTTAGAGCTTCTTCACGTTGATCTAATGGGGCCTACAAGAACTGAAAGTCTAGGAGGAAAGAGGTACATTATGGTCATTGTTGATGATTTCTCGAGATACACTTGGGTTGAATTTCTTATAGAAAAATCAGAAGCATGTGAGAAATTGGATATTCTTTGCAAGAGACTACAAAATGAGAAAGGGGTTCCTATTGTCAAGATAAGGAGTGATCATGGAAAGGAGTTTGAGAATGCAAGATTTGAGTCGTTTTGTGAGAAGAATGGAATCAAAAAGGAATTTTCAGCCCCCAAAACTCTTCAATAAAATGGGGTGGTTGAGAGGAAGAATCGAGTGATTTAAGAAATGGCAAGAGTTATGCTACTCAACAAGCAAATTCCTCAAAAGTTTTGGGAAAAGCCGTGAACACCTCATGTCACATTGGTGATTGAATATACTTCCAAGCGGGAACAAAGAAGACCGCTTATGAAATTTGGAATAGAAAGAAGCAAAGAGTGAAGTACTTCCGAGTGTTTGGAAGCAAGTGTTACATTCTAAATGATCGAGAGAACCTTGGAAAATTTGATGCAAAAAGTGATGAAGGCATTTTCCTTGGGTATTCTACTACTAGCCGGGCATATAGTGTTTTCAACAGGAGAACAAAGACGATAATGGAATCCATCAATGTAGAAATTGATGACGCCATAACAAAGGTAGAGATGGTTAATGATGGAGAAGGACCAAGCACCAAAGAACCCACAGTTGAGGTCGAAGCTCTTGATATAGAAGTTGAAAGAACTACACCGGAAAAGGAATCAACTCCTGTGAACTCAAGAATGGAAACAAGATCAATGTCTAGAACAGCAAGTCCTTTCACTCCTCCGGAAGTTCATCCTCCTATATCCCGAAATGATGAAGTATCCACATCAAAGAAGACATCATCAAGAGTGATTAAAAACCATCTGAACAGTAACATCATTGGGTCCTTAGATGAAGGTCTTTGACTTAGAAAAGGAAACATTCTTCTAGCCAATCATGTAACATACCATTGCTACCTTGCCCAATTTGAGCCGAAAAGGGTAGAAGAAGCTCTTCAAGATGAAAATTGGGTTGAGTCAATGCATGAAGAGCTGAATCAATTTGTGAGAAATGATGTATGGGAACTTGCTCCTAGGCCTAAATATGCTCATGTCATCGGCACCAAATGGATCTTCAAAAACAAGACCGATGAAGATGGAGAGATTATCCGGAATAAATCTCGACTAGTGGCTCAAGGATACACCTAAGTAGAAGGAGTAGGTTTTGATGAATCCTTCGCTCTTGTGGCAAGACTTGAGTCTATTCGAATTCTTATGTCAATTGCATGCACTATGAACTTCAAACTCTACCAAATAGATGTGAAATGTGCATTTCTAAATGGATACCTAAATGAAGAAGTGTTTGTTGAACAACCCAAAGGCTTTGAAGATCCTCACTTCCTGGACCATGTGCTAAGATTAAAGAAAGCCCATTATGGCTTGAAACAAGCTCCTAGAGCTTGGTATGAACAGCTTACCCATTAACTCCTGGATAGAGGATCCAAAAGGGGGTATGGCGACCGGACTTTATTTGTCAAGAATGACGAAGATTATCTTCTCGTGGCTCAAGTATATGTTGATGACATAGTATTTAGAGCTACCATTGATGCTCGGGCTATAGTGTTCTCTAAGTAGATGAAGAAAGAATTTGAGATAAGTATGGTGGGGGAGCTTACCTTTTTCTTGGGCCTTCAAGTCAAACAAAAGAAGGAAGGCATATTCATTTCACAAGAAAAATATGCTAGAAATATTGTCAAGAAGTTTAGATTAGACTCCAAAAAGCATGCCTCTACTCCCATGAGTTCGTCTACAAAGCTGAATGTTGATTCTTTCGGGGTAGAAATGAGTCCAACCTTATATAGGAGTATGATTGAGAGTTTACTCTATCTTATAGCTAGTAGACCAGATATTGCATCTAGAGTGGGTGTTTGTGCTAGATATCAAGCTGCTCCAAAGGAATCCCACCTGACTGCGGTGAAGCAAATCATACAATATATCAATGGAACTCCGGATTATGGGTTGTGGTATTTAAAGGATCCTAATGCTTGCCTTGCCGGTCATTCAGATGCAGACTGGGCTGGAAGTGTGGATGATCGAAAGAGTACTTCAGATGGCTGCTTCTACCTTAGTAACAATCTTGTCTCTTGGATGAGCAAGAAACAAAACTCTATGTCTCTCTCTACGGTAGAAGTTGAGTACATAGCCACTGGAAATTGCTGCACACAACTCCTTTGGATGAAGAAGCTACTCCATGACTACGAGATTCCTCAAGATACAATGTGTGTTTTTTGTGATAACACCAGTGCTATAAATCTCTCTAAGAACCCAGTTCAGCATTCAAAGTCAAAACACATAGAGATACGTTACCACTTCATCCAGGACTTGGTGGAAGATAAAGTTGTATGTCTTGAATTTATACACACAGACAATGAAAAGGCAGACATCTTCACCAAGCCTTTCGATGGTCCACGGTTTGAATCACTCCGTAAGACCATTGGTGTTAGTACAATTCCTTGAATCTCATGTGTGATGTGTGCTCTACCTCTCTATCTTGCTTTAATTTGTCTTTTGTAGGGCACACACTATCTTGTTGGCTATTTGTATAGCGTGTTCTGTTTGTTTGTTATTAGCTTTAAATGTTTTTACATTGTTGTTTTTTATCAATCTTTTCTTGCTTTTATGTCAAAAATCCAAAAACACATAAAAAGTAGAAAATTCAAAAAATTTGATCGACATTATTGTGTTTTGTCACAAGCATATTTTGCCTTATACCTTTGTACTAATGGCTTTGTGCATTTACGAGCGTAGCTTGTTCCCTATGCACTCATATCATTATGGGAGAAATCTTGACATCTATGTGATTGTTGTAAATAGATCTTCAAACTTGTCATGAATGATTAGTCAATGGTTTTGTTGATCTTGAGACATGCATAGACTTGTGCCTATATATCTTTCCACTCTTTTATTTTTTATTTTTTTGCTTAAAAAGCTCAACAAATGTTGTAAGGTTGAATTTAATCAATCATCTTGTTGGCTTTATTCCGTACCAAATTTGCTTGTAATTCAACATTTAGAATCCCTATATTTAGGTGGGAATCATGTAAGGGTAGTATGTAAGAGAGTGTGAAGAAAAGCTCAAGAATGTGCATTCAAGTAGGATCTCACGACTGGATCTCGCGACTATCTCACGGCTGGCAAGTCACCAAAGCTGGCACATGTGTGAAGCATGCAGGGGAGCTGAAAGGTCATGCCAGCTGTTGCACTACAGGACAAATCTTCCAGTCTGGCCAGGCAGTTAGCTCGCGACTCGGACTCGCAACTCAGTCAAGTCGCAAGGCCACATCACTAGAACACCCTGTTTGTTACAAAACTGACTCTTCGCATTCCATACACACCCTACTATATATAGACCTTTATACCCACGAAATGTAGAGAGCGTTCAGAGAGAATTTTGAGAGAGAAATCCTAAAGAAAAACAAGATTGACTCATCCACAATCTTCATCTTTTGATTCTCCAAATTCATCTACTCTCACCCACTCCATTGTTACATTCTTGAGAGGTACATTAGCCAAAACCTTTTCTCACCATTCCCATATCTATGAGAAGGCTATTTGGTGCTTGGGAAGCAGTTAGGAAGGGACCAATTGATATTGGTTGATGCTATGGGATATAGCGGGATTCGGTAAGCTAAAGAAGACAAAGGTTTGGCGTAACCTCGTTGGAGCAAGAAGCTTGGAGAGCTTAGGTACATTGGGTAGATTAGGCTTGGAGGGTCTTCTGCTGTTCATGTATCCCAACTTCATTCTCTAGTGGATTATTGACCGCTTGGAGGGCAGCGGAGAGATTTTACACTGAGGACTTCGGTTTCTTCTTCGATAACACATCGCTGTGTTGTCTTTGTGTTTGCATCTCTCTTCCCTTAATCTTTGCCATTTAATTTCTGCTATGATTGTGATTTTATTTGGTTTAGATTGTTTTATCAATTCTGTTTTAAGCTTATGTTCATATTTCGCACATACATTGTTTGATAATAAGCTTGAATTGGTATTTTGTAATTTGGGGGTCTAAACGTTCAAGGTGCTTTACTCACCATTTGAACATTCAAATGTAAATCTCCAAATGAAAAGAGATAATGAGCTACAAAAGCCGTCGCACATACTAGTATTTGACTAAAAAAAAGGGAAAGCGACTTTTATGAAAATGTATGATGCCCAAAAAGCCAAAGGCTTGCTCATCAAATTGAAATATTGAAAATTTCAGGCATCAATCTCACAATGAGATGTTTTGATTCAAAAAGATCAAATGATATGATGTATATGGAGCCAAATGAAAAGCTTCAAAGTTAATGTTATCAAGTTTTGTGGGAGGTCATATATGCATATTTCTATAATTGAGATAGGTCACTTTTCCTAGCACTAATTGTGTATGTCTTGGTTGAATTGATCATTGAAGCTTCACATTAGACTAAGGACTATCTCATTTTTGATACCCACACACATCACACATGTCCATGTTCAATGAATGTCATATTCATTTGTGTGATTGTACTTGATTAAATGTGTTCACATACCTAATTTTTTGTTGATCAAACACAAAAATATTTTTGAGTGTTTTAATTGTTTTTGGAAAGTCTTTTATTTTTGCAAAATATCAAAAATTTCAAAAACAATGTTGCCCTGTTCTGGCGACTTGGTTGCGGGTCAAGCCAGTCGCAAGCTTACACAAAAGGTTTTCGCGACTCACTGGAGGGTCAATGTCCCAGTCGCAAAAAAGACTTAGAAAATTTTCCAAAATTTTAGGTTTTTAAAGTTCTCGCAACTCGGTTTGGCGACTTGTTTGCAAGTGGAAGCTTCAGTCGCAAGGTTATACAGAAATTTTCGCGACTCCCTTCACAACTTACTCGCGGGTGGACCTTCCAGTCGCGAAAAACACTTAGAAATTTTTTTTTAAAATTTTGTCTCTAAGGTGTTTGGCGACTTGTCCTGGTGACTTGTTCGCGACTTGTTCCAATCGCGAAAATCGCATGTTTTGCACAATGAAGGTCTTTTTCTAGACAATTTTAAAACTTTTCATTTTTCCATCGCATCTCGTGACTATTCATCTTCTTGTTCCTCCTTCCCTTTTTCAAAATCACCATTTTCACACACAAAATCTCCATAATCTCTCTCACTCTTCACAAATCTTCAAGAAAAGGTATGGGTTTTGTTTCTTTCTCAATATATCTCACATATCTTGCCATATATCTCTTGGATTGTGTGTTTCTATTGATATCTGTGTATTTGATGCATGAATATGGGTATTTGATCTTTTGGTGAAATTGTTGTGTGATATTTGCTAGCTTTATAGTGATACTCTTTGCTTTGCGTATACAATGTGTTCTTTGTGACACACACACACACTCTGTGACATGATTGTGACCTTAATCTCATGATTTTAGGGTTTTCCACAATATTCCTATTTTGGGATTCATTCTGTGCTAATAGAGTTTGTTGTCTTGTGTGGTCTCTGTTGCTCTTTGGTGTAACATGATGCAGCTTGAAAATGTCTCTGTTTAAAAGATCAACTGTGAAAGGAGGTGTTAAGGACATATTTTGTGTAATTGGCTAATCCTTTGACAAAACGCACTTTACTTGTATTTGGGTAAATCTAGGATGTGTTTAATACTTCAAAAAACATGTTGTTCAAGTCTAGTATTAAAGCCATGAAGATTGAACCAAGGAACAAGTGAAGAAAAGGTGTTCATTAAAGCTGGACAGATAGCTCGACACCTCTCGACAGCTAGCTATCTATCGAGCCTCTTAAGGTGTTTCTTATCGCAATCTCGACACCTTCTCGATAGCTGGTGGATCGATCGAGAAAGCTCATGTTCCCTCGATAGCTTCTCGACACCTGGTGGATCGATCGAGCCTCATCTCTTGTGTCTGATGTTTTAAAGCTCGACACCTGCTATCTATCGAGGTTACGGGAAATCAGAATTTTCATATCTGATTTTTGGGCCAGGCTTTTGTATTTGTGTAGGGTTTCTTTTCTCACAACCCTAGACCTATATAAGGCTTATTTTAGAGGCTGTCACATAAGAGAATACAATGAGAACATATGCTTATTCTCTCTAAAAGAAGCTACTGCGTCTTTGCACCTTAGGGTTTTGTAACCAAGTGCTTCTTGATCTTCATTGTTGATGAAGTGAAAAACTTTGCAGCCAACAACCTTCTCTAGTTGGTGATTGAAGTCGCGTACTAGGATCCACGCAATTGGTTAGTCACGTACTGAGATTCATGCATCAAAGGGTGGCGTTCATATATTGAAGAGTTCAGAGGTTCTGAAGCGGTAGAAGGTTTCTACTGTGAGTTCATTTACGGGGATTGTAGAGTCTAGGGACAAAGGTTTTGTACTAGATCTGAAACTTCTTTTCATTATAGTGGATTGCTTTTCGAGAAGGTTTCCCCCCAAGTTTTTTACTGTGAAACTGGTTAGTTTTATTGGTTTTCCTGGGTCATCATATCTTGTCTTATTTACTTTTCCGCTGCATTCATTATTGTCATGATATTAATGTTTGTTTGTTTTAACAAGGTTTATTCATAATTAATCTAATTAACAACTTGGGTTTAAAACTTGTTAATTCTATCAATCAGGGTCTAAATTTCCCAACAAGTGGTATCAAAGCACTTGTCCAAACAGGAGGCAGCAGCAAAGGAAAAGAGCCCGTGATTGATGTTGATGATCTTTCTCCAAGGCCAAAGAGGACCCGATCCCCAACAAGAGTGTATAATCCTCACAAGTTTAGATCTTATGCTACTTTTCAAACCTATGCGAACTACTTTAGAGACGGCTCTTTACTGGTTGAAAGGGCTGTTGACTAGCTGTCTCTCCTAGACACCAAAATCCCTATATGGTTTGTCACCAAGGATTGGAATTTCCTTCTCTCCGACCTTGATGATGCATATGAGAATTTGGTGAAAGAGTTCTATGCTAATGCCATTGTTAAGGGAGAGGAGCTCAAATGTTGGGTTAGAGGAAAGATTTTCTCAGTAACTCCCACTTATCTGGAAGAAATCCTACACATTAACCGGCCAATGTTTACTAATCCACCGATATATGACAATTTGAGTCCGGATGAGGATTTACTTAGGGACTCTCTTGGAAGAAACTTGGAATTCTCACAAACTAGGAACTCAATCAGTGTTTCCTCCCTATCTCCAGAACTAAGGGTGCTTACAATAATCATGTTCAACAATCTGTATCCTCTATCCAACACCGGTTACATGAATCTTAGGAGAGCTTTGTTCCTTCATGATCTGATTACTGATAAAGAGATTGACATTTGCGTTCATATCTTTCATATTTTGCGCAAAACTGTTGTAAGAACCGACTCAAGGACCTGCATTCCTTTTTGCTGCCTTGTTTCAAGGATATTGAAACTCAAAGGCATTCATCCATCAATTGATGAGTCTCCGTACACGAAGCCAAACCCAATCAACATTTGCACACTCAATGCTAGCATTGGACATAGTCGAAAGGGAATCAAGACAGAGACTTCAACATCTTATAGTGGTTCTCATTCCAGCTCCTCTTCTTATGATGAGAAATTAGACAACATTATGGCATCCATCCATGAAATAAGCACTAAGATGTCGGGACTCACCTCTCTTATGCACCATCACACAATCCGTTGTGATATGAAGTTCACTTCTCTCCAAACCCAATTGGACCAAATTCAAAGGATGATAGAGGAAAATAAGGACTAGCTATTCCAAGACAAAAAGTGGGAGATGATGATTATAGGGGGAGTATAATGATAGGGAGAGGAAGAGCTTATTAAAAGGGGAGTATTGATGTTGAAGAGCAGGAGCTGCCTATGTTTAATGATTTCACTTATTGTTATCATATGTCTTAGTTTATTTTCAGCATTTTGTTTTTGTACCCATGCTTTGTAGCCTAGTACTTGTTATTAAATGTTATGCATTTTCTTTAAGTACATCACTCTTATGCCCTTGTTGGATTTTATATCCTTGATGCAATTACTTTGAGTTTTTGTATCGGTTGAGTGTTGGACATGCAAATGATACTTTGCATTGAGCTTATTAGCTTGCATGTCCGAATGTTCATTCTTAGTGTGAATTAGCATTGTGGTCACTATTTATAAGTGATTGTTCCTTTTTGGTCAAGCCATGCTTTATTGCTTTAATCTATATTGCTTGATCGCAATGTGCTTGCTCCATATGCATTACAAGTTTTCTGCATACAATAATCATATTGTGTTGTTGTTTTTCAGGAGATACTTGTTCTTATGGTTCAAGAGCTACACAGATTCTAGAGTTAGGTGTGAATGAGTTTTGTTCAACTGTTCCCAACTCACATGTTAAGTCTAGAGTTTTTTTTAGAGTTTTGTCACGGAATAGCCAAAGAGGGAAATTGTAAGGTTGAATTTAATCAACCATCTTGTTGGCTTTATTCCGTGCCAAATTTGCTTGTAATTCAGCATTTAGAAACCCTGTATTTAGGTAGGATTCATGTAAGGGTAGTGTGTGAAAGAGTGTGAAGAAAAACTCAAGAGTGCGCACTCAGCAGGGCCTCGCGACTGGATCTCGCGGCTGGCTCACGGCTGGCAAGTCGCCAAAGCTGGCACACGTGTGAAGCATGTAAAGGAGCTGAAGAGTCACGCCAGCTGGAGCACTATAGGACAAAACTTCCAGTCTAACCAGGTAGTTAGCTCGCGACTCAGTCAAGTCGCGAGGTCAAGTCGCCAGACCACTCTGTTTGGGAAAAACTGACCTTTCGCATTCCAAACACACATCAGTATAAATACCCCTTATACCTACATATTGTAGAGAGCTTTCAGAGAGAATTTTGAGAAAGAAACCCTAGAGAAAAATAAGATTGACTCATCCACAATCTTCATCCTTTGATTCTCTAAATTCCTCTACTCTCACCCTCTCTATTGATACATCCTTGAGAGGTACGTTAGCCAAAACCTTTTCTCACCATACCCATATCTGTGAGGAGGCTATTTGGTGCTTGGGAAGCAGTTAGGAAGGGACCAATTGATATTGGTTGATGCTATGGGCTATAGCAGGATCTGGTAAGCTAAAGAAGACAAAGGTTCGGCGTAACCTCGTTGGAGCAAGAAGCTTGGAAGGCTTAGGTACACTAGGTAGATTAGGCTTGGAGGATCTTCTATTGTTCATGTATCCCAACTTCATTCTCTAGTGGATTATTGACCGCTTGGACGGCGGCGGAGAGGTTTTACACCGAGGACTTCGGTTTCCTCTTCGATAACACATCGTTGTGTTGTCTTTGTGTTTGCATCTCTCTGTTAAGGACATATTTTGTGTAATTGGCTAATCCTTTAACAAAATGCACTTTACTTATATTTGGGTAGATCTAGGATGTGTTTAATACTTCAAGAAACATGTTGTTCAAGTCTAGTATTAAAGCCATGAAGATTGGACCAAGAAACAAGTGAAGAAAAGCTGTTCACTAAAGCTAGACAGATAGCTCGACACCTGCAGACAGATAGCTCGACAGCTGCTCAACAGATAGCTCGACAGCTGCTCAACAGATAGCTATCTATTGAGGCTTAATGAGGCTCAACAGATACTATCTATCGAGGTTACGGGAATTCAGATTTTCAGATTTGATTTTCGGCCCATGCTTATGTATTTGTGTAGGGTTTTTTTTCTCACAACCCTAGACATATATAAGGCTTATTTTAAAAGCCGTCACATAAGAGAATACAAGAAAAACATATACAAAAGGTGACCGATATCTTATTCTCTCTGAAAGAAGCTACTGCGTCTTTGCGCCTTAGGGTTTTGTAACCAAATGCTTCTTGATCTTCATTGTTGATGAAGTGAAGAACTTTGCAGCCAACATCTTCTTCAAGTTGGTGTGTTAGTCACATACTAGGAGTCGTGCATCATTGGTTAGTCATGTACTAGGATCCGTGCAAAAAGGGTGGCGTTCATATATTGAAGAGTTCAGAGGTTCTGAAGCGGTAGAAGGTTTCTGCTGTAAGTTTATCTACGGGGATTGTAGAGTTTAGGGACAAAGGTTTTGTACTAGATCTGAAACTTCTCTTTACTATAGTGGATTGCTTTTCAAGAAGATTTCCCCCCAGGTTTTTTACTGTGAAACTAGTTTATTTCATTGGTTTTCCTAGGTCATCATATCTTGTCTTATTTATTTTTTCCGCTGCATGATATTGATGTTAGTTTGTTTTATCAAGGTTTATTCATAATAAATCTAATTAACAACTTGGGTTTAAAACTTGTTAATTCTATCAACCGGGGTCTAAATTTCTCAACAAGTGGTATCAGAGCGGATACACTTTGATTAGATTAATTTCCTGAGTGTGATCCTTGACCCCTGTTGTCATGGATCATGGAAAATCTCTTTTGATTCCTCCTTTATTTGATGGAACTAATTATGCGTACTGGAAAGTTCGTATGAAAGTTTTTTTGCAGGCTCTAGGTGAACAGGTATGGCAAGCTATTGAAGTTGGCTGGATTAAGCCAAAGGAAGCACCAATGGATTGGGATGATGCAACAATCATAACGGCAAATTTCAATAGTAGGGCCTTGAATGCCTTGTTTTGTGGGGTGACCAATGAGGAATTCAAGAAAATATCATCCAAGAAAGTTGCCAAGGAAGCATGAACCACTCTTGAGACCACCTATGAAAGTACCAAGGCAGTAAAGACTGTGAAGCTTCAAAGACTCACTAGTAGTTTTGAAGAAATAAGGACGGAGGAGGATGAAACATTTGATGATTTCTATGCTAAACTCAAGGATATTGTGAATTCTGCCTTCAACCTTGGAGAATCTATAGCAGAATCTAAAATTGTTAGGAAAATACTTAGGTCCTCACCTAAAAGATTCCATGCCAAGATCACTGCCATTGAAGAAGCAAAGGACATTGATCAAATTCCTTTGACTAAGCTTGTATGGAACCTTCAAACCTACGAGATGGGATTAGGTTTAATGGGAAAAGGTGGAAAGAGTAAAAACTTGGCTCTTAAGGGTATAGAGGAAGAGATTGAGGACTTTGAAGATGAAGATGAAAGTGAAGTTGAAGATGAAGATGATGATGAGGATAAGGATCTAACCTTCATAACTGATGAGATTATCAAGCTTCTTTAGTTCAGGAAAAAGGATAAGGGCAAACCTCTTAGGAAATCTAAATCCTCTAGGAAGGGTAAGAGTGAGAAACCCCACATCCAGTGCCATGAGTGCAAAGGTTTTGGTCATATGCGGATAGAGTGCCCAAACTACCTTATGAAGGAAAAGACCAAAGAATCAAAAGATAAAAGGTTGGTTGCTACATGGAGTGATACTGAGAATGACTCTTCTGATGAGTATGTGGGTGAATGAAGTCACATTATGGCCTTTGTTGCCTCAACAGATAAGGTGATTGTGGAGAGTGCTAGTGACAGTGAGGACCCTTCTAATGATGAAGTACCCAAAAAGATGACCCTTTAGGAAGCTTATGATAAGCTATGCACTGAATTTATAAAATCTAAAAAGACTTCTCATCTTTGTAGAAAAGAGCTTAATAAGGTAAAAACAGAAAAAGCTGATCTGTTAATCAAACTAGATGAGACTACAAGGTTAGTTGAGACTCTTGTTGTGGAGAACGCCTCATTAAAAGAGAAGGTCAAGAATCTTGAGGTAGAGCTTAGTCAAGCTAGAACTCAAATAGAAAGGATGTCTAGTGCAAAGCTTGATGAAGTATTGAGTACTCAAAAGCCTAGTTATGATAAGACTGGCTTAGGATATGTTGTCTCCTCCGGCCCCTCCTCTTGCACGGCTTAGGGATCAAAGATTGTCTTTGTGCTCCAATCTGAGAAATGTGATAAAGGTATGAAATCTAAAATTGATTTGGCTAATTCTAAATCTTTTATTAGACCTCATATTTGTCACCATTGTGGTATTTTTGGACATATTTGTCCTAATTGCTTTAAGTTGTATCCTCATAAGCAACTGTCCAAATGGTCACAGGTTTCCTCTCAAGGGCCTACACCTATGTTTGGAGAGTTATTAAAAGTTTTGAGCTTTTTAACTCAATTTCAGGAGAATTCTAATTCTTCTATGTCCTTTAGTAGACATACTAGGACACGTGCATTTTCATTTTCACGGCCAAAGACTCGTGCTGTGTGGGTGAGAAAGGAGCCTAAGACTTAATTGTCTTTTCTGTTTGTCCTCTACTTTAATTCTTTCTATCTAAAGTAGGACTCTTTTTGTTTGATTTCTTATCTGTTTTTGGAATCATGCTTTCATGCATTTGCACCCTTCTATCATGCCTTCATGCATATGCATCTTTCTTTCATGCTTTCATGTTGTTTGTCTGTTTTTGTTTGGTTGTTTAGTTTTTATATTGTTTTGTTCTCAAAATAAAAATAAAAATAAAAAATCAGAAAAATACAAAAGTAGTGTGTGTTTGTGTACATTGGTACTTGTGTACTTTGGATGGCCATTGAAACAAAGTTTTCTAAACTTTGTATCTTTTGTAGCTTAGATAAGCATTTCTATGCATAACTAAGCAAGTGAGCTTTGTGGCTCTTGTTTGTGATGAGTAAGATTAAGTAATCTCTTGTACTTAACACTATTATCACTCTTTTTGACAGGAATGACTAAAAAATTCTAAGAGAAAGACATAAATAACCATCTCATCATTGTTGCCCACCAATCATGAAATGACATCTGTATGCTTCGGCATAGTAAAAGTGCAATGTCAATGACATTTGTGTGTTTCGGCATAGCAAAATTGGAATGTCAAATGCTTAACATCATTGGGTATTTCTTTTCTCTCTCTTATATGCCCATGCATGATTTGCTTAAAAAGAAAAATATGCAAAGAAAAATAAAAAGAAAAAAGATCAAAATGCTTTAAATATGATTGCAAGCGTGTATTCTAGGAGATGTGGGAGTTATAGGATGTACCTCGAAGGTGATAGTTCCCATCAAACAGTTATGATTGTGTGTGAGTTAGAGTGATCAATATTCTTTTCTTTTTTTTTCTTTTTTTCTTTTTTTGAAGGCCTTATGATCAATATTCTTAATAAAGTTATATTTGGTCAGTCTGATCTTGCTATAGTTATAATTTACGTTCACCTATTATAACAATCATGACTTTTGCTTTTACATTTAAAAAACGTCATCTTTAGTAATTGTTAGTGCATTTTAAATTAAATTACGTTAAAATTTAAACCAACTAAAGATTAATAAAGAAATGAGTTATAGTGGAATTTGTTAAAGAAAGAGTTAACATGTATGTAAGTTAAATTAAATTAATTAAGAAGAGTTATCTAAACTAATAAATAACATGTATGTTATGAGAAGGATTGGAAGACTATATATATGGCTATGCTATGGACTAATTTTATATCAAGAGTGAATGAAGAAAAATAGTTAAAGCAAAGAGTATTGTGTGAGAGAGTGAATTCAATAATACTCCTAAATACTTGAGAGATTTCGGCCAAAGAAAGGTGTTTCTCTTGGTGGAGCTTTGAGCTCAACCACTTATGCAGAGTTGGTACGAGCTACACAACGAACTGTTGGGCTGTTGCATCCTGGAGGGGGCAAGTCAGAAGTGAATTTCTGCTGCATCGGTTTCTAGGCTTTGCCAATCGTAGAGAGCTTGAATCTCCAAAAGAGAGCGAGATTTCTGTACTTCAGTTCTACATTGTTCGTTTATATTTATATTTATATTATAATAAAAAAATCATTTTATTGGTAATTTCTCCAACAGTAATTTACAAAGTTGTACACTTGTATTGAGGTTTTGGACTTAAGAATGGTTATAAAAATTATTAAAGTTTATTTTCTGCAACAATATACACTGTTAAATTGCTCATTTTCTTTTCAATTAATAATTTCATTTTGGTTTGATATTGCCATTGTTGAAAACATGATTCCAATTTAATATATACTCATCTACAATTCTATTCCACTGTTTTCTTTCTTGAACATCCAAAAGATTAGGGCCTTAGAAGATTGAACAACCGTTATTGTTGGAGGAAAAACAAACCCAGTAAAGGCTGAATTTCTAGAGGAGATGATCAGCTTGCTTCATCAGGTTCCACAAATAGTTGAATCATCTCGTTCTAAGGAACTTGACAAAATTAGTGGCTAGGTTCTGAAGCATTTAGATGGAAAAAAAGAACACTTGCATTGGGATGATAGACGCATTATTTTGAACTTTGAAGTAAAGCAGAGAGGTGGCTTGAACACAAACTGATGTCCTGCTCACAAATTTACAGGCACTACTCCATCCCAATTGAACTAAACTTTGGCACAGAAGCTGAATTTATCTTTACAAATGTATTGTTGCAGGCCTTTTCAGCTCATATTGCAGATTCCAGGGCCTGGATTTGAGACACAAGTTTTACAATGTCACTTACCATACGAGATGTAAATTTCAGACTTAAAAAAATGTCATATATACAATTTCATTCTTTTCTGCCTATAGGTCTACATTCCTTTATTTTTTGTAATTGAAGGCTATCAAATGATGGTTGTTTAGAATGGTATAAGAAAGGTATATGCTTATCTAAAAGCATTAGTATCAACTGTGCTATACACAAAACTTACTTTTGTTACTTTAATATAGCATTTGATAAGATATCTTACACGTCATTTTCTTAAACACAAAAATTATTTTTCCTTCAATTTTTAATTTTTTTTTACAATTTACAGCCCTATAAATGCAACCCACTACTAATTTATTTACTCCCACTACCACCCTATAATAAATTTGTAAATTTAATCCAGCCCACCTCTTATTTATTTAGTTCCATTATCAAACCCAACCCAAAGCCTTTTCAATTCAGCTTAAAGGAAAAAGAAATTAAAAATATCAAAAGCCGGTTTGGAAAAAAAAAAACGTTTAGGGTTTTCAAATATTGAGTTCAGGGCAACGTAAAGGGAAGCTTAAAGGGTGGAAAAAAAATTTAAAAAAAAAAAAAAAAGTAAGTTCAAGCCGGTTTGAAAAAAAAGAAAAAAAAAAGGAAAAAAAGAAAAAAAGGTAAGCATTCAGGGTTTTGAAATATTGCATTCAGGGTTTTGTTAGTTTTGAAATATGTAACGTAAAGGGAAGCTTAAAGGGAGGAAAAAAAAAAAAAAAAAAAAAGGGTGAAGCCTTCAGGTATTGCGTGAGAAGACAGAGAGTTTGAAAGCTACCCACCTTCCTGCTCTACCATTTCTCAGTAACGGCTGCCTATTTGATTTCCTTCCTCCTTTTATTCCTTTCCACACGGTTTTTAAATACTGACAGAACCTCCCTGCTTTGGTTGAGGTATCTCTACATCTCAATTCTTTTTTTTGGATTCTTTTTTTTGGGTGCAAAACTATTATGCTTTGTTTATATTAATATGAGAAGCTTTTTTTTTTCGTTTGTTTGTGTTTGTGTTTATATTAGATGAGCATCCTTGGCATGCCGTTGATGTGTTTGTGAGATTGCCTGAATGTCGTTTCAATAGTGCTATAATTTTGCTGCCAAAAAAACTAATTTATTTTACCTTGGTTTATTTGGAAATATCTCAGGTGTCATTTTTTTTAATGTGTTGTGGCTTATTGGAGAATGTAAGACTCTAAAGTAGTGAAGTATAAAGTGTTGGTGGCACATCTCATCCATTCCAAGGGGATTTAAAGGTGAGTTTTCATCTCTCTCGATTGCTTATATTCCATGACTGAGGGAAGTAGTTTGATAGTGGTATACTGGAGTTTGAGTGGTTGTTAGGAGTGGGTATGGTCGGATTTGTTTTTTTTTTTTTTAAAGGTTCAAGGCCACTGTCAAGTTTAATGGTGAGGAGTTGTTAGATGCTGAACTGTTGATATCTACAAGGTTTGTATATCAAGTTGAGGCAGGTTGTGTATGTTTACTATTTTGGCACACAAACTAATTGAATGTTCCCTTTGCCTGAATGTTGGATATTGTTTGAAACTACATAGGACTTAGTATCATCATAAGATAAAATTCCAGATAAAATTTCACAATGTGACACCTTTGACGGTTGAACCAATTGTTACTTGCTACCGACAAGGGCAATCTTTTAACCAATTGAGTGAAAAAGATTGTTTTGACTTCAAGGAGATAATGTAGAAGAGTATAAAATAAATAAATAAATACCTATTTTGTAGAAAGTTTTTCTTCCTTCACCCATTGGTACACATAATGCATCCAGCCAAAAAAAAAAAAGTCCACATGATGTAGCTATAGGGTCCCAAAAAAGAGAGAGAGAGAGAGAGAGAGACATTGTTTAAAATTTCACTAACGGCTAATTTTTGGTGCAAATTATTGTTGGGGTACATAAAATAATGACAAAAAAAAAGAAAAAAAAAAAGAATTGCTTCAAACTACAACTCAATATGATGAAAAGATAGGAGAAGTATAAACTGCTTGAAGAACTTGAAATTGACAAGGTGTGTGAGGCTACGTGCATTTGATATGG
Source organism: Notholithocarpus densiflorus (assembly GCA_030021035.2). Lineage (NCBI taxonomy): Eukaryota > Viridiplantae > Streptophyta > Magnoliopsida > Fagales > Fagaceae > Notholithocarpus > Notholithocarpus densiflorus. The sequence continues at coordinate 21,609 of JARYZH020000938.1, forward strand.
AGTGTAATTTGTGTTTCATACATTTATTGGATAATTGAGGATGCTAAGGACTGGAATCTTAATTTTAATTTTAATTTAAGTTTTTTTTTTTTTGCATTACGTAATTTAATGTTTCATACTCGGATTTATAATAGTTTTTAAGGTTGTCTAGAGTGACTCTTGGTGCATGAGGTTCATTCATTAACTCAATTGTTGCAAGACTTGGATTGTTGGCATAACTACACAAAAAAAAAAAAAGGTCTAATTTAGGATTTAGGGAACATTCAAAATTCATCAGTATATAAAACCGAAGTCTCTTACTTTTTTGCTAAGCTCCACAAGATGAATGTTCTCAATAATGGTATACTGGAGTTTGAGTGGTTGTTAGGAGTGGGTATGGCCGGATTTTAGGGAGTCATTGGATGTCAAGTATGTGAGTTTCTATTGTATTTTAGACTAAATACAAGTATATGGTGAATTAGGGAGAAATTTTATGAAACAGATAAAATTGAGCATGAAAGCCCAATATAATGAAGTGAATGAAAGTTAACGCTTGTGGCTTTAATTTAAATCAAGTTTTGTACCTGATTTTTTTGTGGGAAAAAAAATGAGGTCTATAACGTTACATAAATATTAATAAATTTTGAATTAAGATTGTGAGTTGCTTTCATTTGAGGTTAGACTTTTGAAATTTTTAGCCATGTAGGTTTGGTAGATCCAAATTTTGCTACTAAAGTTGAATTTTATTTTATTATTTTATTTTATTTTTTTCATTTGGAAAGGTTGGGGAAGGGGAATTCATGTTGAGATGAATTTTCTTTGATATTTAGGTAGCTTGGATCTCAGTTGGATAATATTATTGTTTCAAGTATATTACAAAGTGCTGTATAATAGTGTGACGATCATGTAGTTCACGATTAGGCAATATTGTACCAGCTGGAGAAAATTTCCCAATACAGTATCGTTTCTTTTCCAAATTGGAGGAAAAAAAGGGAAAGGAATTTTTTTTAAAATCACCTCTAGAATGCATAAATACAACAAAAATTTATACATATCTAACCCCAAAAAAAAAAATCCAACAAATTTTCTATACAATATTTTTTCCGAAACAACTTTTCTTTACCTTTCCATAATTTTCCCAACAAACAAACAACTTCCACTACCAGCTGGAGAAAATTTCCCAATACAGCCCTATAATTCCTTTTTTCTTTTTTTTCATTTGGAAATGTTGGATTTTAGGCAATATTGTAGCAGCTGAAGAAAATTTTCCAACACAACATTTATACCTGTAAACTTTCATCTGAACCATTGTCTCTTGCCACAAATTGTGATACAAAAGCCACATCATCACCTTCCATAGTATCCCATATGCGTTTTGGAATATGATTTTGCAGATTCTCTTTTGTAACACATAATAAATAACCAAAGTACATCAGCCATGTGCCTCTATGGTCCACAAGTTTCATTGATAGATCCAGAGCTATTACCACTATGGATGCAGAGGTAGCAGTCTATCTCAACATGAATGCCAAATATGCGACCGGTCAAAGCTTGATACAATTGCACATAGTCAGAACATATTACTTCTACTTTTCTGCAATGTATTGTTTAATGAGTTGCTTTGCTGGGAAATTCCACAATTCCCGAACAGTTTGTGTAACCAAAGAAAATAACAAAAAAATAAAAATAAAAATAAAATAAAAAAAAGGACATTGTTGAATGATTTGCTTTACTGGGAAATTCCATTGTAAATAAAGTTGGAATGTTTCTTCAAGTATGTCCAACACTCAATTATAAATAAAATGAAAAGGCTATGCTAAATTATTTTTATATTATCTTTTGGTATGCTTGAATAATTTTATATTATCTTTTGGTTGTGTAGGGTGTTTAGTTCAAAAACGTGTTGAATGATGTGGACACCTGTCATCGTTCTGAATACTATTTTAATCACCAGTTGCTCACAAGTTACCTGTTAATTTACACGTTTTTAAGCTGGATTGTTTCTTCAAGTATTTGTAACTTTTAATTATAAATAAAATGAAAAGGCTATGCTAAAATATTTTTTAACTTTTTATTTGGTTGTGTAAGTTGTACATTTTTCCTAGCAATTGATTATGGAATATCTATTAAGTTGCAAGCTGAACAACTATAAAATGAAAAGGCTATGCTAAAATATTTTTTATTTTTTATTTCGGTTGTGTAGGTGGTTCATATTTTGTACCAGTTGATTACGAATTATCTATTAAATTGCAAGTTCAACAGCTGGATTGTTTTGTAAAGTATGTCCAACTCTCAATTAATGAAAAGGCTATTATAAAATTGAGATTATATTATCTTTTCATGTGCTAAAATAATTTTTATATTATCTTTTGGTTTCTACCAAATCATAATGGATTACCAATTAAATTACAAGTTCACACAAGCTGGAATATTTCTTCAGGTCTTTCTAAAATGAAATTCTTAGCTAAAATAGTCGTCATATTATTGGTAGGGTGTTCATGTTATCCACCAGTTATTTCAAATGATCTTTTACTATAATGACGATTAGTAAATGATGGTTGGTAGGTACTAAGGAGTCACATTAGCAACTATGGTATCTATATTTCAATATGAAATTTTACTGAATTACATTCCCACGATACAAAAGAATATAAAACCCAAACAAGTTGTGAAAATGGGGAAATTTTATAAATAAAATATGTTCCAAATACTCAAGAACTACATGATATTCAAATTTTGAGATAACTTTCAGATGAGAAATAATTCAGTAAAAATTCCTAATTTTTTATAAATACATGATGTTCAGATTTTGAGATAACCGTCAGATGAGATTGTAATATGTTCAAAGATTAGATATTTTCTATCGAAAAACATGACTAGTGCAAAAATATCACATAATTTTTATTTACGTTTTACAGCCACAATGCTTAATATTTTATTTATATTTACATTTTGAATGCAATTGCATAAAGCCTGGAATCTCCAAATAGTCTTAAAAAAATGCCCCTCATGTTACATGTGTGAACTTACTTACCAACTAGGAACACACTGTAAATAGATGACAACAAAATGAATGCACCCCAAAAAAGAAGGCTAAAATATTTTTTATATTATCTTTTGGTTGTGTAGGTTGTTCATATTTTGTATCAGTTGATTACGGATTTTCTATTAAATGTTCAAAAGTTGGATTGTTTTGTCAAGTATGTCCAACTCTCAATTATAAATAAAATGAAAAGGCTATGGTAAAATATTTTTATATTCTGTTTTGGTATGCTAAAATCATGTTTATATTATTTTTTTGTTGTCTAGGCTGTTCATATTGTCTACCAAATTATTGCTGATTATCTATCAAATTGCAAGTTCAAAAGCTGGAAGTGTTTTTTCAGGTATGTCCAAATGTCAATTGTAACTAAAATGAAATGTTTTTCTAAAATTGTTGTCATATTATTTTTGGTAGTGTAGATTGTTCATATTATCCACCATTTATTTGAAATTATTTTTTACTATATTGACAGTTAGTAACTGATGGTTTGTAGGTACTATGGAGTCTTCTTATTATGCACGATTGAGAAGAAGGATGATTCTTGCATCCAGGAGAAATTGCAATTATCCAACCAATATTCATGCCCCTGCAACTCAATGTATTTCTACTGACTTACAGTTGAATAGGGGTACTGTGTTGGATAGGCAAATGAATATGAGTTACTGGGCAGCTAATAGAAGTCATTTAGTAGATGCTAACTTCAACAATGTTGATGCTTTGAGAGGAGAGGTTTCTGTAGAAAGAGGATCTTCTTCATTTACGATTGTATCACCTTCACATCGCATTGTTGGTAGGTTTTTCAAAAATTTCATTTTTTTTATATATTATTAAAGTCTTCAATTTAACATATGTGTGTGTGTGTGTGTGTGTGTGTGTGTGTGTGTGTGTGTGTGTGTGTGTGTGTGTGTGTGTGTGTGTGTGTGTGTGTATAAATTATGGATTTACTTATATTTGATTACTCTTTAGGCCATTCAAGAGATATGGAGGATGATTCATTTATGAGGAGCACTCGACAGAGACGACATGATTATAATAGTGAGACTGCAAACAAAAATTCTAATATCTATATACGCACTACTTTAAATGAAAATGGTGATGTCACCACAAATGTATCTGAAGACCGAATTCCTCCAGGTAATAGTCATTTTAGTAATAACGTATTAAACATAAAATGTCATATTGACATGCTGCATGTATATATTTTAAAAAATAAATTATTCCACATTGCAATATTAACTTATTATTCAATTATAAACTCAGGAAGTTCACGCATGACTAATGGTGAGAGTTCAGAAATGCAATCAAGTGAAGCCACTTTAGGGGAATCTAGAGGAACTCATCGTAAGTGATATATGACATGGGTAACATGCTTTATTTGTTTTAATGGATTTCTCATTCTAAATCAAATTTATTTCATTGAATATATTTATTTGTTTTAGGTAAATTCACCGAAGCTTGGAACTTTGGCCCTCCTACTCATATATGTAAACATTGTGGAGCACAAGTTTGGTATGAAGAGAGAACTATAAAATCAAGGAAGACTAAAAATCCAAAATTTAGTCTATGTGGCATTGTCCATCTACCTCTTTTGAAAAATCCACCTGCTTTACTAGCAAAACTACTCAATCTAAATGGTGGGAAAAAGTCGTTCAATTTTTGAGTGGGAATAAGGATGTATAATTCATTGTTTGCTTTTACCTCTTTGGGTGGTAAAGTAGACAAGTCTGTAAATAATGGTACAGGCCCATATGTTTTCCGTCTCAATGGCCAGAATTATCATAGGATTGGGTCACTGCTTCCTATTGAAGGAGAAAAACCTACATTCGCTCAACTCTATATCTATGATACAGATAATGAAATAGGACATAGAATTGATGCAGTGGTCAAGAAGTATAAGAAAAATGAAGTAGATCCTGATATTGTTGTTGGATTATTGGAAATGTTAGATAATTGTAATGAATTGGTGAAAGCATTTAGGATGGCAAGGGATAGATTTACTGAATCTGAAATGCGAAATGTCAAAATTCGCTTGATTGGGACACGCAATCCAAATGGAAGACAATATAACCTCCCTACATCATCTGAGGTTGCTGCTGTTATTGTTGGGGATTTTAATGTTGAAAGCTCCAATCGTGATATCATAGTTGAAAATAAATCGTCAAGATTGCAACGAATAAGTGAGCTTCATCCAAGTTTTATGTCATTGCAATATCCTTTACTTTTTCCATATGGAGAAGATGGTTTCATGAAGAATATAAGTTATAGAAGTAATGGTGAAGGGAAAGTAAGGAAAAGAGGAGCTATTACCATGAGAGAATATTACGCTTTTAGACTTCAACAGCGTGCTAATGAGGGGCAAACATTGATACTTGGTGGGAGGTTGTTTCAGCAATTTATTGTAGATGCATACACGTGTATTGAGGAAGCACGTCTTCGATATATTCGAGACCATCAGAATGACTTTAGAATAGAGATTTTAAGTGGTCTAATGGATGCCATACTTGGTGGAGATACAGATGCAACAACAGTTGGAAAACGTGTGATATTGCCTTCTTCATTTACAGGTGGTCCAAGATATATGGCACAAAATTATCAAGATGCAATGGCAATATGCAGATGGGCTGGATATCCATATCTTTTTATAACCTTCACCTGCAATCCTAAGTGGCCAGAAATTAGTTTGTTTTTGGACTCTATTCCTGGTCAGAAAGCTGAAGACTGACCTGATATTGTAGCAAGAGTGTTTAAAATAAAGTTGGATCAACTATTGCATGATCTCACCCATGGAAAGCACTTTGGAAGAGTAATTGCAGGTATGTAATTTTATACAAATTTCTGTCAACTTGTAAGTACGTATAATGATTCTATATTTTTCTTAACTTCTAAGTTTAAAATTATTAATTGCAGTTGTGTATACTATTGAATTCCAAAAGAGAGGCCTGCCACATGCACATATTCTTCTTTTCCTTCATCCTAAAGACAAATGCCCAACTCCTGCACATATTGATAGTATAATCAAAGCTGAAATACCAAATTCATGTACAGACCCAGTAGCTTATGAAGCTGTGAAACTATATATGATGCACGGACCATGTGGACTTGCTAACATGACATCTCCTTGTATGATCAATGGTAAATGTTCAAAGCATTTTCCAAAAAGTTTTTATGTTGAAACAACTATTGATGATGATGGTTTTCCAAATTATCAAAGAAGAAACGATGAACAAACTATAGAAAAAAATGGAATACTTTTGGATAACCAGTATGTTGTTCCTTACAACATAGACCTCCTGGTCAAATACCAATCACACATAAATGTTGAGTGGTGCAACCAGTCTCGATCAATCAAGTATTTGTTTAAGTATATAAACAAAGGATCAGATAGAGCGACTATTGTTTTACAAGAAAATCCTTTAACAAATGGTGGTGATAATTCTGAAATTGTTGTTGATGAAACAAAAGACTATTTGGATTGTAGGTATATTTCAGCATCTGAAGCGTGTTGGAGGATATCTGAATATAAAATTCAATATCGGAACCCAGCTGTTGAGAGGTTAAATTTTCATTTAGAAAAAAAGAATACCGTAACATTTCCAGAGTCTATTAATCTGAGGCAATTAGTTCATCGTCCTGGAATTGAAAATACCATGTTCACAGAATGGATGAAGGCTAATAATACTTTTGAAGATGCTAGAGAGTTGACATATACTGATTTCCCTACAAAATGGGTCTGGCATAGTAATGTTCAGCAATGGAGGCGAAGAAAAAATGGAAAATGTATTGGGAGGATTTATTTTGCACATCCTTCAAGTGGTGAGAAGTATTACTTGAGAATGCTGCTTAACATTGTTAAGGGTCCTAGAAATTTTGCTGAAATTAGAACAGTAAATGGTATTTTGTATGAAACATATCAGGAGGCATGTTATGCACTTGGGCTTCTTGATAATGACAAGGAATGGCATGATGCTATATTGGAAGCATCCAACTGGGCTTTTGGAAAACAACTACGTGAATTGTTTGTGACTATTTTGATGCTTTGTGAAGTAGCTGATCCATCCAATCTATGGAAATCACATTGGAAAATATTCTCAGAAGAGATACTTCATATTCAAAGGCGTATCTTGCAATTTGATGAGCTTAAATTGTCAGAAACACAATTGAAAAATTATGCCTTATATGAAATTGAAAAATTACTTCAACAATTTGGGAGATCTCTTGGAGACTATCCACAAATGCCACAACCTAATATGAATTTGATTCAAAAAAGTTCAAATAGGCTGATTCAAGAAGAAACGTCATATGACATCTTAGCCTTAAAAAAAGAACATGAAGTTCTTCTTGCTGGTTTGAATACTGACCAAAAAAAAATTTATGATTCAGTAATGCAAGCTATCGATAATGAAACCGGAGGATTTTTTTTTGTCTACGGCCATGGTGGAACTGGGAAGACTCATCTTTACGAGGCAATTTTGGCTGCTGTCAAATCCCAAGAAAAAATTGCTCTTGCTACTGCAACATCAGGAATTGTTGCTTTGTTACTCCCTGGAGGTAGAACTGCTCACTCACGATTTCATATACCAATTAATATTTTTGATGAATCTACCTGTGAAATTAAGCAAGGAACGCAAGTAGCTGAACTTCTGTTGAAAACAAGTGTTATTTTATGGGATAAGGCATCTATGGCACATAGAAATTGTTTAGAGGCACTTGATCGCTCTCTCCGTGATATTTTACGTATCCAAAATCCTAATTGTGCTAACAAACCATTTGGAGGAAAGGTTGTGGTATTAGGGGGAGATTTTCAACAAATACTACCGGTTGTCAAAAAAGGCAGAAGAGAAGATATTGTGCATTCTGCAATTAACAAATCATATCCATGGAAAGAATGTCAAGTTTTCAAATTACACACAAATATGAGGCTTCTGCAGAATAGATTAAACAATTTAGAATATGCATCAATGATGAATTTTAGTGAGTGGATTTTGAAGATTGGAAATGGTGAAATGGGCGAAGGAGATGGAGAGAATTCAATTACTATTCTAGATGACTTAATTATCAAACATACTGAAAATCCAATGGAAGATATTGTAAGAAGCACATATCCTGATTTACAAATGAAAATCACAGATCATAGTTACTTACAAGAGAGAGCTATACTTGCACCAACTAATGAAGTTGTTGAAGAACTTAATGATTATGTAGTATCATGTTTACATGGTGAAGAGAAAACATATTTAAGTTCAGATTCCATATGCAAAGCTTCCTCCAATATTGCTGACCAAGATGTTTTGTATCCTGGTGAATTCTTGAACACATTAAGATTTCCTGGATTGCCAAATCATAAATTAAAGTTGAAATTAGGCTTGCCTATCATGTTGCTTCGAAATCTAAACCAAAATGCAGGTCTTTGTAATGGAACAAGATTGGTTATTACTAAATTGGGTACATGGGTCATAAAAGCAAAGATCATTACTGGTACCAATATTGGAGCACATGTTTTTATTCCAAGAATCACGTTGTCTCCAAGTGAGTCAAAATGGCCATTCCTCTTGAAGAGACGACAGTTCCCAATTTCAGTATGTTTTACAATGACAATTAATAAGAGCCAAGGTCAATCTCTGAAACATGTTGGTGTGTATCTCCCAAATCCGGTTTTCAGCCATGGACAATTATATGTTGCAGTATCTAGAGTTACGAGCAGAAATGGCCTGAAGTTCTTCATCATCAACAATGAAATCAAAGAAGAGTCAAATACAAAAAATATTGTCTACAAAGAAGTATTCACAAGCCTTTCTTAAGCTTTGATACTACAAATCATAAAATTCCTTCTCTAGGTTTGTACCCATCTCTCCTATCATTTATTCAATAATATTTTACTCATTAATGTTAACTTAACTTGGAAAAATTACAAATTATAGTATCTTATTTTTGGGAGTCTTTATGCTAAAATTAATTTCAAAGACGAAGATGGGTTAAGAAGATCAGTTTGATATGCTTACCCATACTCTCTACACTTTTCCTCTCTAACGCTTTCATTCTTTTAGGTGAAGACAGTAGAGGAAATGGGTAACCAAATTTTGATAGAGGAAAACTTTACGGGGCTTCCAAAGGTGCAGATTTGGAAGCTGTAGACATGTCTTGGCAAGTACATGCATTACTTTTTTTACAAGTAAGATATTTTGCTGATACATTGAGAAATGAAACTAATAGGAAAAAGATTGTAACAATTCTACCAAAATAAATTTAAAAAAAAAATTCCACACATTTTCGATTGCTGGAACAAAAATACTTTCTGTGTGTTTTACCATTTTGATTACTATTTTACCCACCAGTTGCTTACAAATTAACTTTTAATTTACATGTTTTTCAACTACATTGTTTCTTCTTTTGGTTGTGTAGGTTGTTAATATTTTCTACCAGTGTATTACGGATTATCTATTAATTAAATTCCAAGTTCAACAGCTGGATTGTTTTGTAAAGTATGTCCAACTCTCAATTAATGAAAATGTTATTATAAAAATGAGATTATATTATCTTTTTGTGTGCTAAAACAATTTTAATATTATCTTTTGATTTTTACCAAATATAACAGATTATCTATTAAATTCCAAGTTCAAAAAAGCTGGAATATTTCTTCAAGTCTCTCTAAAATGAAATGTTTTCCTACAATAGTCCTAATATTATTGGTAGAGTGTTCATATTATCCACCAGTTATTTGAAATTGTCTTTTACTATAATGACGCTTACTGTTGTTGACTACGCATATTTTTTACATAGGCTGCCAATGGACTCTAATTATCACAATTGGGTATTATCTTAAAAAAAACCCTCTTTCTTTTTGTATCATTGTGTGCAAGTTCGTATTTTTTTTTTTTTTTTTTTTTTGGGAATAATTTCGGTTTTCTTTGCTATTGCATCGACCCATAACAAATATGACTTTAATTTTGTTTAATCACCCCTAAATGATGAATTCATGAATTAAATAGAAATAAATAATAGGGAATTAAGTATCAAGTTTGTTGTTATCGTTTGATCAATAATTGGTAATAATTGAATTCATGAACAGTTTTAAATTTTCATAGAACCTACAAAAAATTCTATGACAACACTTTATTATTAGACAAAACATTAGGCACTTATATTAAAAAAAAAATTTCTATGGTCTCCAAAAAAATTATAAAGGGAAGGAAGAATCTCTTATGCCACATACCAATACCATCAGTCATGTAGTAAACCAATAAGTGAAATGGCACCTTCTTTGGTTGTAAGAAAAAACGTGTGAGAGGATTTTACATATTCATGTATTTCATTTTTATATTCAACAAGTTCATCTACTTAATTTAAACATTAATAACTAGACAATTAAATAATAATTCATAGAAAATTAAAAACTACAAAAATTGTCTATACATATTCATCATGGATGGTTTTAAATTTACATTTAACTTTGCATTTATGTATTCTTATGCTTTAATTTACATATTTATAACTAAACAATGAAAATTATGAACAAAAAAATTATGGCAGTTCTTTTTTCTACTCTTTAAAAATTCACAAATTTTCTACTTTTTTTTTTTAATGATTTCGGTTTGCTTTGCTATTGCATTGACCCATAACAAATATGACTTTAATTTTGCTTAATGACTCCCAAATGATAAATTCATGAATTAAATAGAAATGAATAATAGGGAATTAAGTATCAAGTTTGTGGTTTTCGTTTGATCAATAATTGCTAATAATTGAAAGCATGAATAGTTTTAAATTTTCATAGAACCTACAAAAAATTCTACATCAAAATAACTAGCATAACAAATGGTCCATTCCCACAAAAATTTAATTTCCATTCAACCGTTGTTTTATAATTGACAAAATATCTCTTTATCGCTTTCAAAGTTTTTCTGATTTATATTGACTATTTTTTCTGTTCCTATGACAACACTTTATTATTAGACAAAACATTAGGCACTTATATTAAAAAATAATATTGCTAGGGTCTCAAAAAAAAACGATAAGGAGCAGGGAGAATCTCTTATGCCACATACCAAGACCATCAGTCATGTAGTAAACCAATGACTGAAATGGCACCTTCTTTGGTTGTAAGAATAACGTGTGAGATGATTTTAAATATTCATGTATTTCATTTTTATATTTAAAAAGTTCATCTACTTCATTTAGACATTAATAACTAGATAATTAAATAATAATTCATACAAAATTAAAAACTTCAAAAATTGTCTATACATATTCATCATGGATGGTTTCAAATTTACATTTAACTTTGCATTTATGTATTCTTATGCTTTAATTTACATATTTATAACTAAACAATAAAATTATGAAGAAAATTATTACAGCAGTTCTTTTTTCTACTCTTTAAAAAGTCACAAATTTTTTGTTAAAAATTTGTTTATATGTCGTCATGTTGATTGGAAGATCAGTAACACTAACCCTCAGTAGCAGAACAAAATTACAAAAGAAAAACCCACCTAATTAACCAATGACTCAAAAACCATATTCAAAAAGATTTCATCATGGTATCAATTAATTGACCTAACCACTGGATACATTATATTTAAAAAGTAAGGCCATTATTACTTCCGTTACAATTAAATCATTAATTGATTGAGACTAAAATAAATCAATGCCTTCGTATTCCATTGAAACATTAGAGAAGAGGGGGAGAACCTTTCACATACCACCAATGTAAGCACATCTATAACTATTTAAGACACCCATGATATCTATTTCTATTTCATAACCATACCATTCAAATTACAACTACCAACACAACGTACTTTGCAACAATAGAGATAGAATTTCCAGCTACAAGATATTGGAAAAATAATAAATTCTCCTTATGTACAAGGTATGTATACTACATCTCAAAATTATTTATTTCTATTTCATAAGATGAATAAAGATCATTAGAAATTTTAGATATGCTTAGTTATATAAAGCGTTCAATTTCATTACTCTATTTCCATTCTAACAATAGTTCAACTCAATTGGGTCCAACTAATGACTATATTATCAGTTCCAAAAATGAGCTACAATCTCATCAAGCAACTTTCAGATAAAAAGGAGAATTGGAAGGTAAGAGTCAGACTTTCAAGAATGTGGGAAGCTGTCAACCGAAAAAATCTAGAACTAATCAGTTTGGACATGGTTCTTATAGATGAACAGGTTAGATTTGAATTGAGAATTTATTTTGTCATATTTTCTTTACTCGACTCACACCTTAAAACTATAATTGTCACTAAAAAATTACTTATTTAACTACCAGGATGACACAATACATGCGACAATTCAAAAAAACAATGTTAAGAAGTTTCAGGCACAACTACGAGAAGGACAATTATATTCACTATCCAATTTTCGAGTAGATACTTACAAGGAAAAAGATAGCTATCGGCCTATAAGTAAAGACAAGAAAATAAACTTTCTACGTACAACAGTTATTGAGGAGCTAAAAGAGGCTGAAATTACTATCTCTCAGCATAAATTTGAATTTGTTGATTACAAAACAATTGTGGATCGCTTTGACAGTAACAAACAATTGACAGGTAGCCTAAAAAGTCTCAAATTTATTTTCAAATAATTACGTTTCAAATTACTTAATCAACTTTATTTGCTGCAGACATCATTGGAAAAATAGTTGGTGTTGGACCACTAGAAAATGTTCATGTTCAAGGATCTACTGTCCCAATGAGAAATATAGATATCATGAATCCAGAGTAAGCTTTAGCATGTACATATGGATTCATTGCATAATACTACTTCAAACTCTTTATCACTTACATATTTGTTTGCCATAGAGAAATCAAAATAAGAATTACTCTCTGGGGACCAACATCGAATGAAATTGAGGACAATTTTTACACCAACAATCCAGGACCCTTTGTCATAATAGTGACATCTACTATTGTGAAAACATTTAGAGGTAATAACTTCTTTTAAACATATCTTTTCTTTTACATAATTAACATATATTTATTAAATACAGGGGAACACTATTTGTCATCTTCAAGTGCAACAAAAGTGTACATCAATTTAGAAATACCTGAAATTGCAACATTGATTGATAGGTATTTAGATTTTCCATACCATACTTTTATTCTAATTTATTATTTTAAAAATAATCTTGATACTTTTATTTAGTACAATACATTCTTCATATCAAATAATTATTCGCTATGTTTGGATTTAAATCTTCTACCATCAAAGAAATGTGAAAAAGACTGAAATTGAAGGCATTCCTCTACAATTCAAGCAAGAAATATCAGTTGAAAAAAGAATCACACAAAATAGAAGAACAATCAAGCAAATAACATCCTTGGAATGGACGTCAAATGATCAGGTAATCAACGTTTTTTCCCAATAACGTTAGACCAATAATATATTTAGTTCTCAATAAGCTTAACACTAAATACATTTCTTTTTTTCTTTTATATTGTAGGAAAATGTCTTCACATGCCTTGCAACAATTGAAAATATTGAAAAAAACTTTGGATGGTATTATATCGGATGCGCAAAGTGCAACAAAAAAGTAAAATCTGAAAATGATTTTTGGTGCAACCATTGCAAAAGTAACTGTAATTTTCCAATTCCAAGGTAAAATATAAATTACCAATTTTAGAATCATTCAATATATGTAAACATAAAACAAAAAAAATATATATTTATCAAACAAAAATGAAACAAATTATATATTTATACATGCAGGTATAGAATTCAACTCAACGTTGATGATGGAACAGAGCGTGCCGTATTTATTTTGTTTAACAAGGAAGCTGAAAAATTACTTCACACAACAGCAAGAGAACTATCAAACAAATATGCAACTGTAAGACCATACAATTAGCATATATAATCTTTCATTTAATTTGAAAAGAATATACAAAATTACATTTAATATTTTATCAGATGAATGCAAATTCCACCCTACCAAATGAAATAGAGAAGCTCATTGGAAAAACATTTGTGTTCCAACTAAAGCTTAACGACTATAATTGGAAGGAAGGATGGGAATTATATACAATTGAAAAGGTGTTTGACAACATTTCAAATGACGAAACGGCAATGATACTTGATCATAAGCTGTCAACTATTAAAAACTTAAGCCTATTTGCAAATCCAAATATTATGTTTTGAACCACAAATTGTGTTTTAGGAACCACTGCAAAATGATGAAATCAAGGAAACTCCAGATCAGACTTCTAACAAAAACACATTTGAAGTATTTGATACAAAACCATCCACGGGCGCAAATAATGATCCAGCTGATCCACCCAAAAAAAAACCAAATGCTGATATCACAATAGTAAGCTTTCTACTTCTACATTTATTTGCAAATTAATTCAAAAAAAATATCTACTATGTACTTTAATAAACATTCTTTGGTGTAGGAAGCACTGGAGAATTATGAAGTCAAGAACAACGCAATCCAAACTTCTGAGAAAAACAAATTTGAAGTTCTGGATACAAAACCATTAACAAGCACAAATAATGAGAAAAATAGATCAAAACAAGAACACAATAATGGTGCCATCCCATCAATGACTTTTGCCTCTAATGTTGAAGATGCGAAACCAAGTGACGATAACATGTTCCTTCGAGATCTAATCAATGGTCAAAAAACTACAAAACAAAAGTCGTCAAAAAAGAAGAAGCTTCAAAGACGCAAATGATATTGGACTTTTATATTTTCTTCCCTTAATGAACTTATTTCAAGGTTCTATTATATCTTCATATTGTCCCAAAAAATTCAAATAAAAGACTTTGCTTCATTAATAATAAAAGTTTTTTGGTAAATCAAATTGGTGTCCAATTAAACACAACCACTACTAAAATCAATACCAGCCACCACCTATAGCTACTCTTATTACATGAAATTCACTCATTTAAGTTTAATTACAAAGTGACCTTATGTTTCCAAAAAGCATAATACAATAAAATTTTCTCATCCTATTTATAATACTAATCTCTATCTTTAAAGGAATAGATCTTTTCTAACAAGTTCACACAAGCTGGAATATTTCTTCAGGTCTCTCTAAAATGAAATTCTTAGCTAAAATAGTCCTCATATTATTGGTAGGGTGTTCATGTTATCCACCAGTTATTTCAAATGATCTTTTACTATAATGATGGTTAGTAAATGATGGTTGATAGGTACTATGGAGCCACGTCAGCAGCTATGGTGTCTGTCTTTCAATATGAAATTTTACTAAATTACATTCCCACGATACAAAAGAATATAAAACCCAGACAAGTTGGGAAAATGGGGAAATTTTATAAATAAAATATGTTCCAAATACTCTAGAACCACATGATATTCAACTTTTGAGATAACTGTTGTTGACTACACATATTTTTTACATAGGCTGCCAGTGGACTCTAATTATCACAATTGGGTATTATCTTAAAAACACCCTCTTTCTTTTTGTATCATTGTGTGCAAGTTCGTATTTTTTTTTTTTTTTTTTTTTTGGAATAATTTCGGTTTGCTTTGCTATTGCATCGACCCATAACAAATATGACTTTAATTTTGTATAATAACCCCCAAATGATGAATTCATGAATTAAATAGAAATAAATAATAGGGAATTCAGTATCAAGTTTGTTGTTTTCGTTTGATCAATAATTGGAAATAATTGAAAGCATGAACAGTTTTAAATTTTCATAGAACCTACAAAAAATTCTACATCTAAATAACTAGCATAACAACTGGTCCATTCCCACAAATATTAAATTTCCATTCAACCGTTGTTTTTAAATTGACAAAATATCTCTTTATTGCTTCCAAAGTTTTTCTTATTTATATTGAATATTTTTTCTGTTCCTATGACAACACTTTATTAATAGACAAAACATTAGGCACTTATATTATAAAAAAAAATATTCCTACGGTCTCAAAAAAAAATTATAAACTGAAGGAAGAATCTCTTATGCCACATACCAAGACCATCAGTCATGTAGTAAACCAATAAGTGAAATGGCACCTTCTTTGGTTGTAAGAGTAACGTGTGAGAGGATTTTACATATTCATGTATTTCATTTTTATATTTAACAAGTTCATCTACTTAATTTAGACATTAATAACTATACAATTAAATAATAATTCATACAAAATTAAAAACTACAAAAATTGTCTATACATATTCATCATGGATGGTTTTAAATTTACATTTAACTTTGCATTTATGTATTCTTATGCTTTAATTTACATATTTATAACTAAACAATGAAAATTATGAAGAAAATAATTACAGTGGTTCTTTTTCCTACTCTTTAAAAAGTCACTCATTTGAAAAGCCCCAAAGAAAATGGAAAATGGAAAAAATAAAATATGCCAAAAAAAAAACCAAATGAAAACTGAACAGTCAAACATAATTCACAGGATTTAAGACTTATAGAGAAGGGTATATGAAAGGCTTCTATTTAGAAAAGAAAAAAAACACAAAAAAATTAATTAAAAGTAATTGCAAATAAATTCAACAATCACTCATCCATACAACAATCGAAACACTATAAATTATAGAACAAAACAACAACAAAATACACACCAAAAATAGCATAAAAAAACACTCTCCACAATCACAAAAATGAGCATGCAACATGAATTACCGACAGATTTATTGCTCAAAATATTTTCCAATGTTGGAAGACAATCACCAAAATTTTTAGGCAACATCAAAATCAGGTACACAACTTTAAATTCAAATCTCATGTTTGTTACTTTCACATGAACTCGCCACTTTTTCCCTACTAATCACAATCAACCACATCCAAAATTGAGGCACAAAATATTGAAATCTTATATTTTCTCTTTTTATTAACTTTTTACTATGACATAGTGCGCAATTCTATAGTCATCGTTATATTTCTAAAACAAAAAATATTTATAGCTTCATCAATCAAATATTGCAATTGAAAAAAAAAAAAAAAACAATTTATACACTCCCTACGGGCCTAACAGATTCAGAGTTTTACATATATATATATATATATAGATATATTTTCTTCCTCATTACAATGTATATATCGATATATATATACATATATATATACATATATTTTCTTTCTCATAACAATGTTGGTCCGTATATCACAACTTTCAATTTCCTCTTTTTATTAACGTTTCACTGTGAAGTACTGCGCAATTCTATAGTCGTTGTTATATTTCTAAAAGAAAAAATATTTATAACTTCAATCAAATGTTGCAATTGTGATGATAATAATGTTCGCGTATAATTCTTAGTATATGATTATTGTCATGTTTTGTCACCAGTTCATTTTCTCTAATGCATTAGTTTCTTTATATGTCTTTTCATTTTTTAAAAACAACTGCAAGCGATTCAATCGGCTAACCAAAAGGAAAAAAGTTCTTCACCACATCAATCTAACTGGACTACTCCAAAATCCATTATTCCTTCGAAACGATGAAGAAAAACTCATTCATCAATGCTTTAGGGCTGCAAACAAACAAGCACTATTTTGGGTCGAAGCTCAAAAATATTTTGTACAAGATCAAACTAAAGTGGGAAAACAAATCCTTCTTCAAGCAAACATAGAAGGAGACAAAAATGCAAACTATGGACTAGCAATTGCGTTGTTATGCAAATCAAATGATGAAGGAATACAATTACTATTATCAATTCTAAACCAACCAGATGGAAAACAATTGCCGCAAAACTATCGACAAATCCTTCGACATACAGTTTTTGGAACAAACACATTTCGCATCCCAAAAAACCAAGCATGCAAGAAAAATGGAGTGGGTCATTGGGATCGTGAATGCCCTTACCCATATGGAAATGAAGAATTAGATGTAACATGCAAAATGTGCTTAATTGACTTGGAAATGTACAAATTAGCCAACCGAGTTTGGTAGAAATTATGTTTCCAAAAACCATAATACAATAAAATTTCCTCATCTATTTATAATACTAATCTCTATCTTTAAAGGAATAGATCTTTTTTTATATTAAAATTTTTTTACAAACACTTGAAACAACTTAATTATAGTCCTCTAAAATTTTCACCTAACATGCCGCTTGACTGACTACAAGGCTAACTATAGTTGTGTCCTTTCCACATCTAATTCCAAGACAATACCTTCTATCATCATGAATCCTACAATATATTGTTTATAGATATATAATGCAACTTTAGTAGTAATACATTCAAAAATATTTCAAATGATAACACAATCATAAAAAAAATAACCACGCGCAACACGCGGGTCCGCGACTAGTATATATAAAAGCAGAGACCTCATGCGAGAGTTCATGAGGTTCTGCCATGTGGCGCTCTATATGAGTTCTTTGCAATCCTCTTTATTATGAAACGATGTTTTCCAACCTTAAAAATTAAAACAATGCAGCTTTTATGTTTTGCACTTATTGCTTCATCAAAAATCAATTCACTTCTTCCTCTCTCCTAACTCTTCACTTCTTTCAATTACAAAAAACAAAGACTCTTCACTTATTCCGGACAAAAAAATAACTTTCACTTCCCCGTTCAAATTTAAATGCACACTATGGATAAGCACCTGACAAAGTGAGACCAAGCTTTGCACTATTACACTTTTATAATAATATTATACTTTCCAAGTAATTTCTGTTGAGATCAAACCCATCTTAAATTTTTTAAATTTCATTCATTCTCTTTCTTAACTCTTCAATTCTTTCTCTGTCTCTTAACTCTTCACTTCTTGGCCAAAATTGGGAATTAACAGTGTTTTTCAAACAATATAATTAGTAGGCACTGTTTTCAAACTATATTTTTTACTAACTTCTCGAGTCTAAGAGGGTCGATTTTGGGCTATAAATCGAGTCTTTGAGGATCGATTTTCATGTTCTAATCAGGTCTGAGGTGGCACTTTGTCCACCTGGAAATCAAGTCTTAGAAACTCGATTTATATATCGATGCTTTAATACTTGATTTGTTTTGTAAAACTTTCAAACTGAAAAGATGAAATTTTTGCAAGTGTTGGAGTACAAAACACAAACACAGATCAACCACCATCAAATACAAGCATAGACCAGCCACTATCAAATACCCATCAGATCAGAGAGAGAAAGAATCTAAGGAGAGAGAGCTCACCTCAACTCGCTGGGCTCACCTCAACTCGCCAGCACCTCAACTTGCCGGGTTGATGCCTGGGTCGCGCTGCCTGGGTCTCACAGCCTGGTTTGTGCACGGTGGTGGCGTGGTCTGCCTGGGTCACGCACGGTGGTGGCGTGGTCTGCCTGGGTTCTTTGGTTTTTGGTCTGATGATTCTTTGGTTTTTGGTCTGATGAGAAGGTGAATGGTTTGTAGTGTAAGGAGGGTGAATATGTGAGGAGGTTATAAATCGAGTCTCTAAGACTCGATTTCCAGATGGTTGCTACATGGAAAAAATGCCACATCAGACATGATCAGACCATGGAAATCGAGTCTTTGAGACTCGATTTATAGGCCCTAAATTGAGTCTCTTAGACTCGAGATGTTCGTAAAAAATATAGTTTAAAAAAAGTGCCTACTAATTATATTGTTTGGCAAACAGGGTTGATTTCCCATTTTGGCCTCACTTCTTCTAGCAAAAACAAAAACAAAAAAATCCTTCACTTCCCCTTTCAATTAAATGCACACTACGTACCTGTTTCTTTTGAAAATTATATATTGATGGATCAACGATTCCTCTATGAGTTCATGGACAAAAGCTCCTTTCTTAGTGTCTGTAAATAAATAAATATTGCTAACTCTCTCTTTTTTTCTTTCTTTCATTTTTTTTTTTTCAAAATTTTATTTAGGATATTGAGTTTGTGGTTTGCAATGTTTGAGGGAAGACAGACTCAGGGAGATTGAAGCTTCAACTTTACCTATTTTGGCCGGGGACTAAAGTCACTAAACCCAAGGAGAAAAAGCCACCGGCCCCTAATTTATCAAACCCTTCTTCAGTATCTAAGAGGTACAAAATACTAATAGTCAATTTGTTCATTCTTTGTTGTTGTTTGGTAATGGGTTTTTGATAATCAAACCAGATGGTGGTTTGTTTCTTTTCATTTGAACTGTTTACTGGTTGAGATTTTTACTGAACCACACCGTTTTTGTAATTTATGATTTGGCTTTTGGTGAGTGATTTAAATATGTTACATGAGGATGTGATTAAGAAAATTAGTTGAATTGGGTACTATTTAGACCCTAAGGCAAAGACAGGTTGAGTAAATAATCGGGTTTTGTTGGGCAGATAGAAAGATCAATGAGGAAGAAGCTTAATCAATAAATCAAGCTCCTCTATGCCACATGTAATCGGAGCACAAACTCATGTATCTATATGGATTGGGTCACATTCAAAGCGCCAATGGAGGCAAAACTTTTGTGGGATTTGAAGTGCAAAGAGCCCAAGAGTAATTATATATTTTATTTTGAATCCATAGTGTTTGATAAAATGTTTGACAGAAAATTTATAATTTTTATTTTGTTGTATGATGTAGAAGCCCATATAATTGACATGAGTGAAACAAATTAAACTAGCTACGGGTAAGAAAGTTGTTATTATTTTTAGGTGAATAATTTTCTTTTACCTATTGAGGGGTTAAGTATTATTTGGTGGCAAAGTTTTAAAATAATCACCACAATCTACACATATCTATGTCCTACTAAATGATAGAAACTCAATTGTTAAAAATAAGCACAAAAAAAGAAACAATAGAATAGCAAAGGTACAAATTAAGAACTAAGTGGGCAGAAAAAATTATGTGGTGTCTCCATTATTTGAAGGTTAGCCTAGAATCTATATAAACTCAAGTATTAAAAAATTGTTAAATATATTATACGGGTACACCTTTGTTAAAAAATTGTTAAATATGTTGAATCATGTCTACCTCAACCATCATTGAAACTACTTGCTTTATTTATTAGTCAAGTATCATGTACAGCTGTCCGCAAGAGCCTTGGCAATATCAAAGTGTGTTTGTTGCTTTGCCTAGACATGAATCACTACGCAACCTTAGCACTGCTATAGTTAAAATATTATTGAAGATGCTTTGTAAGATCAATGCCTTAGTTAGACATTTCGTATGATAAGGGATAGGTTGAAGGAGTTTGATATGCATAATGAACAGTGACTTTTACCTTTATCTACCTACTTTTTCAAATACACTTTCCAACAAACTCTCTATCTCATTCTCTATCTCATTTAAATATTATTTCTTCATTCATTATTTATTCTTTTGTTAACAACTACACATCTTCCAACATTTTTTTATTCAACACCTAATTATTATAATAGTAAAAAAGGATTTGAAGAATGAACAATAGCTCATCAGACTTGATGAGCTACTGTTCATGAGCCAAAAAAAATTTCATGTATAGAGAGGCCATTGGAGCAGCATTTTGTGGTTATACTCTCTAAAATAGCGAGTATTTTGTGTTTATTGATGCTATCGGAGAAGCTCTAATTAGTCCATCAAACAGATTCACGTTAATTCCATGTATTTCTAATTCTCTTCATATATTTTTTTCCATTTACTTCAACAATTAAAAAGCAAGTATTTAGTGTCAACCAAATTTATGAAATTAATTTGACTAGTCCATCTCATATCATCTATTTTTGGATAACCTGAGTGTTCATATTGACAAATAACTATAATCTGCAAATCCATACAAAAGGATAATTAAAAATGATAACTTTAGGCAGAAGCCGATTTCTAGTTCTGAAGCCATAACTGAGATAAGAAGTGCCCCAATAAACGATAATGAAGAACAACTCAGGATTGTGCAAAGTTTGAGAAGTTAACTATAAGGTCATCAAAAGGTCTGTGATTACATACTGTTGATACCCATTCTTGATAAAAAGTGCCCAATGGCAAAAAAGCCCAAATCAAGTCAAGAGAAAGAAAGAAAAGACTAGGGAATAATGGCAAGAACAATGGGGCCATGTCCCTAAGGCCCAAAGAGAAGAAATGCCTATAAAAAGCAAGGAATAGAATACAATGGCCCATATGGAAGAGTTAGCCACAGTGAGATGGCCCTTTCCAAGAGAAAAGAATACAGGCCTCAGATGGGCCCAAAGAAGAAGGGAAGAGGAAAAAGGCCCAATGGGTCGGCCTAGCAGGAATCAACATAAAGCAACAAAGAAAGGACCCTGGGAGACCCACAGACCCTAAAAGGGGAGATGGGGCAAGCCCAACAAGCCCACTCTATTCTCATAAGGACTAAATACAGGTGAAGGGCCTAAATCCCAACAAAGGATGAAACAAGACAACATCAAATGCGAGCGGCAAAAACTACGTGGGAAAGAAAGAAGACAAGACGTGAAGCAATGAGATAGCAATACCATGGCCGGAGCACCACCAACCTGTATCCATCCAATGCTAAGGGTGGGCCCACAGTTATGGGAATTACAGAGAGTGTGGTTTGGTGGAAGGGGGGAAAATGGTCTATTTCTAGTATTTACCCATGGCCTCGTTTGGAAGGTGCTCTGTTGGGAAGGAATCTTTACCCAAAATATGTAGTAAACTTTGATGCATATGCTAGAGGAATACGTAGAGAAAGACCCAAGGTTTTACCCATCAAAGGAGAGAGAAAGGTATACGGAAGAACGAAATTGACAAAAATTTGTCACGGGATGGATAGTGGAAGAAAAAGAAAACACTAGGCATGCCCAAATGTAGTGGAGGCTGAATGACCAAAAGGGTAGTGGGCACCTCTGAGGGGTATTGGCAGCAGACAAAAAAGGTTGGTGAGCAATAAGGGCAAAAGGGAGAAATCGTGTAAGCTTGATTCAATATAAATATGAATAGTAGCCATAAGAGGAAGGGGGATAGCAACTAAGGCAAGCAATGCAAATACTTGAATAGGAAAGAAGAGGGAAAAGAGAAAGAGTGAATTAAGACTTAGAAGGGTAGAAGAGTGAACATGGCAGAAATGGCATGCATCAATAGGCAGTCTTTTCCCTCCCTCACATAACAAACCCGCTCTTTGTAATCCCAATAAAAGGAGAAGTAACTATTTAGACCCATTCTCCAAAATGTACAACTTTATGGCCTAATCCAGTGATTAGGTTGTCCAAATTGGAGTTTGGGCTCTCTTTAGTTCACTTCCTGTGAGAAACCCATCATTCATATTCTACTACTTTAACTATGTCTAACTACTAACTGTTTTGACTGATCTTTCTGCCATAACATATATATACACACTCACATATATATTACTTCTTGTCTTTCCTTTTGGGATGTTTGTTTTGTGCATAGACTGGCCCTTCAACAAGGTTCTGCAAAGATAGTGGGTTAGGCCCAATTCTCCAACCCACAGCAAAAAAAGGAGCTTAGCCCAAAAGCACAAAAGGTCCCTACACATACCTTTTGTTTTTTAGCATGCTTGTGAAGCATGCCTTAACATCCTCAAAAAAAAAATTAGACCATCATTTTCCATCATATGGTATGTGGGGCAAATTATACAGAGCTCAGAACTAAAAGTCATGAATTTCAACACCTTTATTGTACTAGAATTATAATTTGACCAGTCCTTTCTTTTTCATCTCCTAATACAACAATGATGGAGCTCAATTATCAATTCTCGTTTGATAATTTTCTTGGAATCATACAATGTAATTAACTACTGCTTGGTTCATAAATTATTTAACTGGGAGCAGATACAAACAAGACTTGTGATGAGTTACAGTTGAACATTTTCATGTTTGGTTCACACATTCTGAAATGAGTGTTTAGACATTGAAATACATATTAACATAAGAAAAAAAGAATATTAAGCATTGAAAGGAAAAAATAAATAAATAAATAAGAAAATAGTGCAATAATAGACATCCATAGAAATAGCATTATGGAGTAACTTGACTGATTCCACCAGTTAACTAATAATAACTAGTTTTGAGTACATCATAAGTAGAATTCACTATCAAAACATATGACAAATTCATTGATGCATTGCATTCCCTTTCCAAGATATCTTTGAAGAATCATCTTGAAGACAAAACTAACGTCCAGATATTATGTTTAATATTTGTGTTTGTCTATGTGTTTTATGATTATAGCAACATTACTTGAACTATCAAGAAAGACCAACAAAAAAAAAAAGTTCAATGCCCATTATTTCAGAACCAATGTCTATCGCTTGGATTGAAATTTCCTTTTCTACTTGTAAAAAAAAAAAAAGATGGAAGTCCATACAAGGAAAAAAAACACTTAAGAAATTTATATAATATAATTGAATTCAAACACAAACTAATTAAGCTTTTCAAGATTATACCTTCCTCCAAACCAAAACGGATTTATCACCACAGGTCCATAAACAAAAAAACAAAAACAGAAAAGGCTTAAGTTAACAGCTAGGATAATCAGGGAAGAGAGACTTGGAGCTTACATCCATCCCTCATCCGCAACTGTTGAAGCATCTTTGCCAATTCTGGATTGGGATGTAATACTTCCACATCCCGCAAGGCACTCAAGCACCATAGTTCCAAGGGCATTATACAAAACTGGCAACGTTCCAAGACCAAACGTTGAAGCCTTGGCATTGCACCTTTCTCCATAGTCCATTCTATATCAGTTACTTTTACCATTTTGAAGACTTCAAGTTGACAAAAACTACTTTCATCGCAATGGAGTGCAAAACTATCACATCCAACTACTTTGAGTATTCGAAGGTTGGTAAGGCTACCCAACACTGTCCAGATAGATGGAGGAAAAACTAGCACATCCAGCAAGGTTATCTTTGTTAGGGTCAACTGGAGTGAACTTGGATTTGAAAGATGAATATATTTACAAATCTTCAAAGTCTGTAGATGAGACATGGGATGGATGCTTGGAAATGAAAAAATCCCTGAAAATTCTAATTTTCTTAGGTTAGGAAATCTGACCTCGGCAAAGAGACTCTCTGTGTCTTGATTTAAAACTATACCAGTAAGGACTTGAAGATCGGGTAAAGCCACTTCATTGTCAGTTCCAGGTAGAGATGCTGGCCCATTCAAGTACAAGTGTCTTAATTTTTGTAACTTCCATATCCCCTTGGGCAAGCATTTCATATTATATTTTCTCATATCCAGTGTCTCAAGATTCCAAAGGTTGCATATGGAATCTGGAATGACATGAAGCACATTAGATGAAATACTCAAGTACCTCAAAAAAACCAAGTTTTCAATCTGGTTGGGGATTAAGCAACAAATGTTCATATTACTGAGCTCTACCACCCGTACCAACTTGTTACTTTCACATAGCCATTTCAAGTAGACGCCTTTATTAAGAGGACTCTTGTGCCCGACAACCCCCCCAAAGCCTATTACAGAACGACTATTTGAAGGCTCAAAAGGTTTGGGAGAAATGTATTGATGGTTGGCACAGTGGATGGTAATTCTACGACTTTTGCTCATGGGTGAAAGGTTAACATCTGAACGAACCTCAAGAAACATCTCTTCAGCACTTTCTGATATACAGAGGTCTCGTAAAAGATCATGGATACGACATGTTTTGACTCCTCCATATAGCCCTTTTGTTGCCACTTGAATCAAGCTCCGATCAATGAGTTCCTCCAAGTAGCCTTCAGCAACATCCTCCATATTTCTATTCCCAATTTGACGAATGAATCCCTCAGCCATCCAAAGTCGGATTAGTTGCCTCACTGGTATCTCAAAGTCTTCTGGGTAGATACCAAAATATAAAAAGCATGGTTTTAGGTGTCGAGGTAAGTAAATATAACTTAAAGCCAATATGTCCATGCAAGATGATCTATCTTGTGTTAGATAACAATTGACATGGCCAATTAATTTTGACCATGTTCGATTCGTTTTCTCCTTATTTGCCAAAAGTCCTCCCAATACCACAATAGCAAGTGGTAAACCATCACAACTTTTCACAATTTGTCTTCCTAGAGTTTCAAGATCTGGAGGACATGTACCTCCACGAAACACCTTCTTTGAGAAGAGTTCCCAACTTTCATCTTCTTTTAGAAATGGGAGTTCATAAGGGAGAATGGAAGGAATACTATTATTAACACTACTTGCATGTAATGCCACTTCTTTCATTCGGCTAGTGATCAATATTCTACTTCCATTGGAGTTAGTAGGAAAGGCAACACTTACCTCATTCCATGCTTCAATTTTCCAGATGTCGTCCATGACAACTAGGTACCTCTTGTCTTTCAAGCATTCGAACAACAAACTTTTCAATTCATCATCATCCAAATCTTGCCATCCTATACCATTCTTTCTGTAAATACCTTCCACGAAATCTGACAACGATTTTTTCAACTTAAGGTCTTCTATGAGTTCCAAGGACGCAAACAATTTCTTTCTGCATTCTTCGTCATTCATTTCCTTGATAACATTCAAGTCTTCAATTGGTGCACGTTCAATTTATCTTTGTTCGAGCTATACTTAGCTTCCAGACCATGAAGTAATTCCTCTTTCAATTCGGCTTTCAACACAAACTTCTTCAGTTTTGGCATTGGTGTCACACCCTTCAAAATTTCAAGCAACATGTCTCTGATTTTATATTCTTGAGAGACATACACCCACCCATGGAAATCAAAGTGGTTCTTGACATGATTGTTGTTGTAGATCTTCCTAGCAAGAGTGGTCTTACCCAAGCCACCCATGCCAATGATTGAAACAACGTTACGCTGCAAACTCCCTTCAATAAGTTGCTTCACCAATGCTTCGGTGTCATGACCAAAGCCCACCACATGATCTTCCTCTACATATCTCCGGCGCCTGTGCAAGATCTCCTCTGCTTCTGCATCTCCTCCAGATGATTGAGTTATTTCTCCTATGCCGTACTTGCTCCTATTTTCGTTAATTTCATTGATGACATTCTTGATGCTCTTTATCTTGTTTGCAACCCCGTGAAACGCAATTGCTCGGTCAGCTGAAAGGATAAACTTCCCCAGCTTGCTTCTTCTTCTGTGCTTTGTCATAGCCACGATGAATGTATCAATAACATCCTCAGCCTCGTAGGCTACGTCCCTGATTTGGCTTACTACCTCCTTCACCAACTCGTTGTCATGTCGTTGCCCTTCAGTATTTTTCAGGAAGACGTTGATCAGAGACAGCTCGTTCTTAAGTAACCTGACTTGATCCTCTACTCCACCTAGCAATTTTGATTCTTGGGAAAGCAACTGAGTCAGGTTCTCCAACAGGAAACTCACAACACCATCTGCCATATCTGCTTAATTTCCCTCCTTTGTGAGTAAAACACTAAAACTTAGTACAAGAATTACAGGATTTTTTGTCAGGAGTGAGAGGGTTGTTGAGAAGGGAAAGTCAGGAAGGATGAAAGAGAGTGTTCTGTGTTGACTGTCATGTGGACTTTGATGTTGGAAATGAGTGTGTGACTATAAACCCAAACAATAATTATATTTGACAAGTAAATTCAATTAATTTGAAGGAGGTGCAATAAATTAAGATCTCAAATTTCAATCCTCCACGTTAACAACCAATAAGATTTTCGGGATACCTCACAAAAGGGGAGTGGATATGTTCAGACACCCCTCCCGTAAATCCAAAATAATAATTATAAAAAATATATATTTATTATAAAAAATTATGTAAACATCTGTTAAAAAAAATGCACCCGTCTTTACAAATTTTATAGGCCAAACAACTAAGCCAGGTCGCAATCGACATTTTCAATTACTCCACTGTACTAAAAGTTAAAACATAGCATTTATTATTGTTATGCTCTTATTGAGCCACATCAGCATAGCATTTAGATTTATTCAGTCCAATTCGGTTTACTTTGGTCCCTATGGTCCATTTCAATTAGATCCACTTTGGTCCATTTTAGCCGACTTGGTCTACTTCAGTCTATTTCAGTCCAGTTTGGTCTACTTTGATTTATTTGGGTCCTAATCGTTTTCCTTTTCTAACGCCTAAGGGCCCGTTTGGTACATGTATTTAAACACATGTTTTCAGTTTTTAAACAACATTACATTTATTTTTACACACTTTTTCACCCATACGTATTTTCAAAAAATACAAACAATGTTACTAGAACAACATTATCAAACAGGCCCTAAGTCATTTTGAAGAGTGAAGACAAAAATTCTTAGCTGGAAAGTTAGTAGTGCAATCAGCGATGTTCATGTCCTGGTCATAGCTTGTTGGTCTTGTGGGATCAATAATAATGGAGTACTGCTTTTTTTTCTTTTTTTTCTTTTTTTCTTTTTTTTTTTTCCGCTAGTTAATGTGCATTTGGCATTGGCTTAAAAAGCCAGTTTTTTTATTATTCAACTTATTTTTACTACTATTTATGAGTTCCATTGCACTTTTTAGTACTATTCATGGGTTTCACTGTACTATTTTAGCTATCTTTTAGCTTTATCTACAATACTTTTAGCAAAAAAATTCAGTTTCAGCTAAATAAGTTATTCCCAAACAAACACATAGTGTGTTTGGCATTGATTATTTTTGCCAGCATATTTTACTATTCAGCTTATTTTTGTTACTATTTATAAGTTTCACTAGACTTTTTGGTATTATTCATAGGTTCTACTGTACTATTTCAGCTAACTGAAAACATTAATGCCGAAACAAATAGAGCATTTGTCCAAAAGGGCAATTATATTCTCAGTGTCATTAAAGTAATTGACTCAGAAATTCAAAACATGATAGCCACAATAATCATAACCTTTCAATAGAACATAAAAATACTAGTGTACGTTGGGGCTGCATAACATATATCCTTCAATTACACCTGTTTGGTTGTATGATTACTCTGATACTCTCTGTTTGATGTATACATCTGAACTTCTGAAGCTAACCTAAGTTACACAAGTTGCAAGGCCTCTTCACGTTTGATGTTACATTAAGGGACCCTCAGGCAAAAAGTGTCTGCCATATCTGCTTATTTCGTTTCTTTGCGAGTAAAACACTAGAACTAGTACAACAATTACAAAGTTTTTTTCTTAGGGGGATAGTCCAGTAGGGTAAAGGAAATTGTTTTATGTTGACTCAATGTCACGCGGGACTTTGAAGTTAGAAATGAAGGCGAAAATTCTTGGCAGGAACATTTTGTGGTGCAAAAATTCAATCTTTAACTTCTTCACCAGTCCAATGTGACCAAAAATAAATCGTGGTAATGTGACCAAAAATAAATTGTATTGTAGTACAGGCTGTACAGCCAACGAGGAGGATAAGGAAAGACGCATGTTAGTGTTTTTTGCCTTTTTAGAATTTTTCCCTTCATTCTAATTTCCTTTTCACTTTTCTATTTCGAAATTCAGATCATTGCTTGCTTTTGAACTACAGTAAATTGCCACTAAGCACCCAAATGACTCAGATTTTACAAGTTAATAATAGGCCGCACTGGCCTTCACCTGAAGGAGATGACTAAAAATAACTGCTGTACTAATAAAATATAGGATTTTCTTTGACTGCTTATATTTATTTGTGTTGAAGCTAAACATGGTTTTTCCCCAGACTGATCCCGGGGTGCCAATTGTTTGTGCTGGATTTGGTGCTCTAATGCTCACAACTTTCATCAGTTTTTTTTCTTTTCTATCTCATTCACAGGTAAAACTTCTTTTTACTTGATAGAGGTTTGCTGTAGCCTGTATATGTTTTGAAACTTGTAATTATATACCTGAATTTATGAGTTCTCAAAATATATATATATACACACACACGAATTATGATCAATATTCATAATAATGTTATATTTGGTCATTCTGATCTAGCTATGGCTATAATTTACGTTCGAACACCTATTATACAATCATGAATTTTGCTTTTACATTTAAAAAATGACTTCTTTAGTAAT
>JARYZH020000939.1:0-51380 GCA_030021035.2 Notholithocarpus densiflorus
CATTCAGCCTTATCAGTTATCACACCAGGGAGGTCAAATATAAATGGACAGGAATTTCTTAATTCCTAATCTGATATGAAACTGACCCACGCGCACTATATCTATTTTGCACACGGTTAATTCTATTAATCACATGTGACTTTACACTTTCACTCATGCTGTTCTGTTTCACAATTGACCAGCCTCTGATTTGAAATACATACAACTATACAAGACTCTCCACTCATTAGGCTCTTATCTCAGCAAAACCAAAGTGCACCAAATTAAATGTCAATCGCAGGTGATGCAATCTTTCACTCGTAACTGAAATAACTGAAATAACCATTCCCTATAAAATCCTTATCTTGGCTCTCTCTCTCTCTCTCTCTCAAAAACTCTCAAGATTTCTGCACTGATCATTCTGTCCTTTATTTCCCAAACAAACAAACACTTTGTCCCTCTCAAAAGCTTTTGTAGAGATATCAATGGCTAACCAAGATCAAGTCATGATTGATCTCGATTTTTCCAGAGTTAATGAGTTGTTTCATTACATGGAAACATTGCATACACAGACTAGTGAAATGATCATGTGTCTTCTGTCACTGCAGAAGAATATACAAGACTTGAGAAAGAGGTTCATTGATTCTCTAACAAAGCCTTACTTTCAAGAAGAAGAAGTTGTCAGATTCAAGGAGACCTCGAATGAGATTCAACATGTATCGAAGCGTGTTAGTGATATTCGTCTTGGAGATGACGAAGATTTCAACCCTGCAGGACAAAGCGGTGATGCAGCAATGAGGGCCAAGAGGCTGTTCTTTGGATCAATAGTGATGAAGGCCTTTGAAGATATGATGGGGTCGGACTCATCGGTTAAAAGATTGGAACAAGATTTACACATAACAATAGCTGCAGCAAGAAGTGGTGTGACATTCAAGAAAAAAGAAGGTGGTGATCCTTCAGAACAAAAGTTGCAAATACTGAGGCGTAATTGTGAAGAAGGATTCAAGAAAGAACAAGACGGTGGGAGGAAGAGTTTGATGGAGTGCATAAAAGAGTGTAACGAATCTGATAAAGAATTTGGGGTTCTGAATGCGATAAAGGTTCAAGCAGTTGAAGTTGGGATTGAGCTGTCTCGTTTGATGGTTGATTTTGTGTTTATGATGTCCGGGAAAGAACAATGGACAGAAAAGATTGGAAGTTTCAAATCTGCACTCAAAGGTCTTAGTATTGAAGATGTGGTGATTAACAAGATTATCAATTTACAGGAAACGGAAAAAAATGAACCAATGAAAGTAGAGTGGGCTGGTATAGAGCTCTCAGAACTAGATAAAAGTAATCAGAAAAAAATCTTGTACAGAAGAAGCCCCATTGATGACCTATTTGATAAATTCCTCGGGCAAGCTCTAGATCTACTCTGTGATAAATTTCTGTACTTTTTTTTTATAATGGTAGATAGTTGATGAGGAATTTGAGTTCTGGTTTGCTTTCTAAAGGATTCTTCGATTCATTTTAAGTACTGAACTTAAATGGGAAGATTGTGTGCAAATTTGGGTAATTTCAAAGA
The DNA here is from genome assembly GCA_030021035.2 of Notholithocarpus densiflorus. Classification (NCBI taxonomy): domain Eukaryota; kingdom Viridiplantae; phylum Streptophyta; class Magnoliopsida; order Fagales; family Fagaceae; genus Notholithocarpus; species Notholithocarpus densiflorus. The sequence goes on from JARYZH020000939.1 coordinate 1,544, forward strand.
ATATCAACTAAAGTGTCAAAAACCTATCTCATTTTTAAAAATGTGAAAGAAGAGAGAATATGGTTAATATTCTACTAGTTCAATTCAAAAAATTATTGTAACAGCAATGAAGAAAAATTTATAAAATCACTTGTCACATCAAATTTAATAGGATCGCTGTTGGGTTGTGTCATATATTGTGCTCTACTAAGTCTAAACCAAAAATCTTGTTTGTGATTGCCAATTTCGTAGTAATTGTTGGCGCATTGATGTGTTCATTCGCAGAAGAGGCAATTGTTTTGAGTTTGAATAGGCTTCAAGCTGGTATAGCTTGTAACATCATCGTTCTCAGCGGCCCACTCCATGTCAGCGAATCTTTTCCCTCCATCTCCACCATCGCTTCTTTAGGAGTTTTCTACCAAGTGGGGCAATTCGCATCTCAGGCGTTAAATTTAATAAGATTAATTCTCAAAAAAAAAAAAAAAAAAAAAAACCTTTAATTACAATATGTATTTTTAACCATATGTTTGTTTGTTTGTTTTTTTTTTTTTTTTTTTTTTTTCAACTGGGATGGAGATTGCTTGTTATTAGCGTTTTTTTTTTTTTTCCAACTGGGATGGAGATTGCTTGTTATTAGCATTCTACCCCCTTCTATTCTACAATTCTTAACCGTGTTATGCACAAAGATGGTATTAACTCGATAGATTTTTAACTTCCTATGCTACCTTCAATTTAGCCATTTTATCCAATTTTGTTTAAAAAAAAAAAATTGTCTCTTAAGTATGAAATTTGCTAATTATAAAATTTTTTTTTTTCAAAAAATCTTATATAAAAAATCTATAAAATCTTTTTATTAATTTTATAGATTTTTTTTTTTTTCATGTAAAAAAATACTTTTTTAAGAAGATAGTTTTTTTAATAAAATTGGACAGAAGAATTGAATTTAATAAATTTAAAACTTAGAAAACTCAATTGAATGAAAGTAAAGTTAGAGGATTGAAATAAATTTCAGCAAATTTTAGAATGTGTGATCTATATTTTAACCTATTTTTAATAAATTTGTTTAAAATCTTTCTAACTTTAAAAAAAATTTAATGATATTCCCCTATATATTATATAATTTATGTCTATACTGATTTTTTACAGGATGCATTCCATGGGGTCCAGGAATCTAGCTTTCGGTTTCTGATTGAAAAGTCTTCGACAACAAGAATAGTATCGTCATTATTAGTGAATCCGGTCCTATATTTGGTTGAAGTTAAAATCATTATAAACCTAAGCCCAAAAAAAATTCCCTACATCTTAATCTATTCAAACCTAACCACATTCGTCGGCTCTGTATTGAGTATATTAATGGTTAAAAAATTGGCGTAAATGCACTTTTAGTCCCTACATTTTGACTTTTTTCCATTTTAGTCCCTACATTTTATTTTTACCATTTTTAGTCCTTAAACCAATTAACGCGGGACATTTAAGTCCTTGAAGCATCATTTTGTCACCAAACTAACAGAAAATCTAACGTGGCTGACGGATCAATTAAAAAAATCATTATTATTTTACATGTCAGCGCCAGATCAGCCCTGTTTGCTGATTTAATTAAAATTATTTTTAAAAATAAAAATAAAAAATTATCCTTTCAATTCTTTTTCTTTTTCATTAACCTTAATTCTTTTTCTTTTTCTTTTAACCTCATCAGCGATCAGACCCAAACTCTAAACTCTCTCTATCTCTATTTCTCTCTTTCTCTCTTCACCCTCGACAGAATCTCTCTCTCTTTCTTCACCCTCGATGAAATCTCTCTCAGACCCAAACTCTCTCAAAATCTCATCTCTGCCGATCTGCCAAACTCTGATCTGACCCAAACTCTCTCAAATCTCAGTGACGAGGTCGCCGCCGTCGAACTCGTTCATCCGTCAATCTACCAAACTCTGATCTGACCCAAACTCTCTCTAATCTCAGTGATGAGGTCGCCTTTTCCGGTGAAGAAGAGCACCGCTGCACGTGATATCTACAGCTCAAGCTACTGCTAGTTTACCTCATTATCCATGCTTAGCTTCTACTTATTAATGTCCTTTGATGCTCAGAATTTTTGGGATTTTTGTTGAGACTGGGTTTATGATATATGAGTTGTACCTGTCCTGTATGTAGTTGCTATGTTTGCTTGATTCTTGTTTATGCCTTTTGTAGTTATTTTTGCTTCTCTCTTTTCTGTGTTTAATGGAAAGGGGGAAAAGTAGAAAATTTATATTTATTGAAAATGGGAAATGACATTTAAGATTCGGTGTGGTGGTAACTTGTTTTTTGTGGCTTGTTTTTTGGATCGGTGGTTGGGTCCGCTGATGATTTTGGTTTGGGTTGTGATCTGGGTTTGTGTTTGATCTCTATTGGTGATCTAGATCTGTGTTTGTGTTTAATCTCTGTTTTCTTTTTTCTTTTTTTTGTTTGTGTTGTTGTGGTCTGGGTCTGTGTTTGATCTCTATTTGTGATCTGGGTTTGTGTTTGTGTTTGATCTCCGTTTCTTTTTTTTCGTTTATGTTGTTGTGATCTGGGTTTGTGATTTTCGTTGCTGGGTTTGATAGGGAAGAACACGAAGAACGAGTTGTAACGTTCTTATGAAAATTAATAATGATAAGTAATTTTTTTTTAATTAAATTAGATTTAAGAGTTTTTTTTTTAAATTTAATTTCTTTTTTATATAAATTTTCTGACGTGGCTTTGTTTAAAAATTTTAAATGCTGACGTGTCATTTAAAAATGCCAAATAATTATTTTTAATAATATTTTAATGGTCATGTCAGCGCCACATCAGCTTTCCCATTATTTTGGTGACGGAATGGTAACTTAAATATCCCGCGTTAATTGGTTTAGAGACTAAAAGTGGTAAAAATAAAATGTAGAGACTAAAATGGAAAAAGTCAAAATGTAGGGACTAAAAGTGCATTTACACCTAAAAAATTTCATTAAAAAAGGTCATTCTTTTTTCAGTGACTTTACTAGCTGTGAAACTATTAGCATTGTACCTAACTTTTTCATCGTCAGCAAATTGGGTTAAGGTTTTACTTGTTCTTGTTTTCGTATTCACTTTTGCTGCTTCAGTGGGCAGCACTACTACTGTCTACGTTATACAAGGTTTTGCACCCTCAAATTGTGAATTTCAGTTTCGAACTATGTCTTGCTATACTTGTCTGTAATTTATTGGAGGTTCTCTTTATGAAAGTATAACTTGCTTTTACAATAAAATAGTAGAAAATAACAAAAAATATTTAGCAATTTAAGCAACAGCAGCCATGAAAAGTTCAGTATCACGGTCAACTTGCCAATGGATAAGTGAGGGGTTGGGGTGTCCACGGGTTGGGCCGGGTCAGTTTTCGACCCAGCCCGAACTCGACCTGCCAGTGTCGGGTGGAAAGAAGAGTGATCCGAAACCAACCGCCGGCGTCAATTGGTCGAGTCAGTTTTGGGTTCGGGTGGCGATCGAGTCTGTTCAGTCAATTTCGGGTCGTCGCCGGAGCTGCAAAATCATCGCCGGATCTGCAAAATCATCGCGCAGGATCTGCAAAATCATTGCCGAAAAATGTAAAAACTTACCAAATCTGCATAAAAAACGCTGAAATCTACACCAAAATTACTGAAATCTGCTAGGAATGGCCAGATCTGGCTAAATCTCACCAAATATGGTTGAGAACTCGCTGGATCTCCTTGGATTTGAGCTTGATTTTGCCGGATTTGGATATAACCTCCGTTGGGTCGGATGGCTCGGGTTTTGGAGAAGAAAACCCGCCACTCGACTCACCGGCGTTGGGCCTTGGGCGTGGAAACCTGAAACCGATCGATGGGAGCGTCGATTCAGGTTGAACTTGGGTGAAGATCAGTCAGCTTGGTCGGTCTGGCGGGTCGCGGTTGGGTCTGGACACCCCTAGTGAGGGGCATTCCCCTAACCACATTTGAATATCTACTATATTACAGGCATACTAGCCTAATTATGTGCTACCTACTGTTATTAATTATTTTTTTTTTAAAAATAATTCTTTCATATGTTTGAAGAAAACAGTTTATGTTTATGTACATGTTCTTTTTTTCTTTTCTTTTTTAAATTATTTTCAAATCATCATTTCTTTATACACAATACTCTACAAATTTATTAAAGACCTTGATAAAAAATGTCCCTTTATTAGAAAAATGAGTCAATTAAAAAATATATTGGCCACCATTTTAAAAATTGACACAAATATTACAACAAATGATGTTCAACTTATACTCTCAAGAATTTAGACTATTACAAGGAACATCAAACTATGAAAGTATCAACTTCCAATTACGTATTTGTTTACCTAAATGAATTTATCAAAAAAAAATTTTAACCTAAACCTGTACTTAAACATAAAATTGTATGGCCAAAATGCATTAAAAAACCCTAAGGTTTGATAGGGAAGTTGGCTATTTAGTCCTCTTCCATGAAATTTTAACCGAAAAGCTCCTCTTTTGGAAGATTTAGGGTAATAGCCCTAAATCGAGTTGTATTTAAGTAGAAATCAATATTATTATCATCGAGTTCTATGTACTTTTTAAGAAGAACTCGGTGATAATAAAATCGGGTTCGAATATAGGACTATTGCCCTAAATATTTCAAAAAGTGGGCTTTTTGTCTAAAATTTTCAATAAAGAAGGCTAAATGGTCAATTTCTTGAGGGTTGACCATAACAATTTCTTTTCTTCTTTCTCTCGCAACTCTTCATACATGTAGGGTGCGCCCGAGGGTGAGCCCTACTAGAAGCTTCAACATAAACAAGTTGAAATTCCAATTAATGTATTAGTTGTCTTGGAGATAAGAACTTGTTTGTTTGTTTGTTTTTTTTTTTTCTTTTTCTTTTTTTCAAGTGGGATAGAGCTTTTCTTGTTCTTCAGCATTATTGCCCCAACTCTTCTACAACTCTCAACCGTGTTCTGCACAAAGATGGTATTAACTCAACAGATTTTTAACTTTCTATGCTACCTTCAATTTAGACATTTTATACAATTTTGTTTAAAAAATTTGTCTTTTAAGTATTAAATTTGCTAATTATAAAATATTGATTTAGAGAGAAGTAAGTACAGACCGGCAAGAGAGAGAAGGCCAAACGAGGTTGTGATTGGCGAGCCAGTCGTAAAGCACTGGCACCAGCGATTTCCATTGAGTGTACCTCTCATCCACTGATGGCTCTGTTCCTTTCCCTCTCTCTTTCATTTTCTCTCTCTCTCTCTCTCTCTGATTCTCTCTTTGTGAGACTCTGTCTTCTTCTTCTTGCTTTTGTTTTATATATCAAAGCTGGTGAGTGGGTTTCAATTTCCCGCCTATGAAAATGTAGGGTCTGTCTGTCTGTCTGTCAGACTCTCACTCACTCTCTTGTAAGAAGTGAAAAAGGCCAAATTGGAAAGTAAGCACATTTTCCAAGTACATAGTTAGTAGTTTTCGGTTCTCAAACTATATATTTTAGTAACATCTTGAGTCTTAGAGACTCGATTTTGGATAAGATTTGAGTTGGCCGGATGTCCACCTGGAAATTGAGTCTTAGAGACTCGATTTCTATGTCAACCCTCAAATGCTCGATTTATGTGTATACTGCATCTGAAGTGGATTCCAGCTAGATATTGAGTCTCTAAGACTCGATTTTAAAAACCAAGTCTTAGAGACTCGATTTTTAACCTTTAGTCCACAAGTTGCAATGTGGTAGGGCAGCTACTGACCTTTAGTCCTCATAATGTGGGTCTGGGGTCTCTCCGTTTTTTCCTCCTAAAAACCCAGCAGCTCTCTCTTCCTCTCTCACTCTTTCTCTCTCACTCTCATACAAAACTCACCCCATTACAAAACTTCAAATCAAACTCACCCTCCATATTTTCACATTCTCATGTCAAGTAAGGTTTCTCACTCTCTCTAGTTGTTAGTTACATATATATGTATTGTTAGGTTTTTTTATGGGTATGTATATCATGAATTTTTTTTTTCAATTGGTTTGATATTGTTCTTTATATTTTTAATAGAATGATTTGAAGGTTTGTAATGGGGTGAGTTGTGTGTTTAGTTTTTTTTTTTTTTGTTTGAGTATGATTAATGATTTTTTATTTTTTTAGATTAGAAACAAAGGATATTGAGTGTGTTTGTATGTGATAGGGTGAGTATATGCAAATGTGGGGTTTGTATATGCATATGATTTAACAAGTTAGTGTATATATTTGTTAGGCTTTTATAAAAAGTAAAAAATATTGTAGATATATGTATTGTTAGGGTTTTTATCATGACTATTTTTTTTGTTGAGTTTAATATTTTTCTTTATTTTTTTGTTAGAATGAGTTGAAATTTTGTAATGGGGTGAATTTTGTCTTTAGTTTTTTTATTTGTTTGAGTACGAAATGATAATGATTGAGTGTGTTTGTATGTGATGTGGGGAGAGTATATGCAAATGTGGGGTGACAAGTTGTAATTTTTGTACTTTGAGTAGATAGAAAAGGTTTTGCAATTGATGTTAAATGAAAGAGATAAAATATGTCACTAACATATTACACTTGACTTTAATAGGTTCACAATCTCTGAAGAATATTGATATAAATGTATACTAGGGTGGACTCCTTGTCAATTCTGAACAGATTGACAGATTCCCATTTAGAGGGCCGGGTATTGAATGCTACTATATGATGATATGTTGTAAGTTGAAGACGTTGAATGATTTGAAGAGGAAAATAATTGAAGAATTGAATTTGAACCCTGCTTGTTATGACATAAAGATTATTTATCGTTATCCACAAGAAGTCCTTCATGAACGGATAAATTACGGGTATATGGCGATCAAAGAAGACAAACATGTAAAGATCATGTTTAATAGGATCCATAAAATGCTCCAAGTAAATGCTGCTGAGTTGTACGTAAGTTCAGAACTGCTTGCAGAAGTTGATACTGAGGAGGTGCAACAAACAACTACATCTTTACAATTTACAGCCCTAAATGATGGATGCACTACAATGGGAAATTATATGCTCCCATCTCAAGATCATGCTGCTAATACTGGTGAAATACTCCAACCTCAAGAGACACATTTAGGGGAGGGAGACGAAGATGAAGATCATGCTACGAATAATGGTGAAAATCTTGATGATATGGATGAGTACGAAGAGAGGATTGAGCGAGACGACTTTGACAGGGATGTGGATGACCATGAACTCGTTCCCAATTTTGAAGAGGAAAATATGGAGTACCATGATGAAAGTGATGCAGACAATAATATTGGCATCCAGCATGATACAAATATGACCACTGCTTACACACCTCCTGTTGAGTCATTCTACGCAAATACTTGGGAAAATATGGTTGATCCTTCATGTCTTCAGATACCATTTTTTTTTTACTTGGGAAGATGGAATGCATTTTAGTAAAGGGTTGACTTTTGCAAATAAAGAGGCGGTGAAGCGTGCATTGATACGCAGCAAAGGATAATAGAAATTTTATTATTCGGAGGTCGACCAAAACTAAATTGTGCGCCGCATGCATTGACACCAACTGCAAGTGGTACGTTGGGGCATTCATGAAGGCTAAACTTAATGGTCTGTGGATGGTCACGTCTTATGTGGGTCCACACAGTTGTATACCCTTTGGCCTACGAAGAGACAGTAAAATGATGGATTCTAATTTTGTTGCATCAAAAATTTTGGGAAAATTGCGACAAAATCACATTGCTCGTATTGATTTGCTCTGGGAGATCATACATACTAAGTATAATCATGAGCTTTCTTACTATAAGGTATGTGACGCAAAACAAAAGGCAATTGCTAAGATATTTGGGGATTAAGAGGAGTCTTACCAAAGGTTGCGAAAGTTGTTGTTGGCATACTTGGATCAGGATTCAGGTACCCAATACAACTATTACACCATACCTAGGGACATAGCTGGTACTACGTTACTGCGCTATGTATTTTGGGCATTCACTCCATGCATTGTTGCATTCAGATATTGCAGGCCAGTGATCAGTATTGATGGGACTCATTTGTATGGTAAATATCGAGGGGTGTTGATGATTGTAATGGCAACTGATGCTAACCAAAAGGTTTTGCCTCTCACCTTTACTGTTGTGGACAAGGAGTCAGGGTCTAGTTGGGGGTGGTTTTTAGAATGTCTCAGGATTTCGATAGGGCATGTGATACCTGATGAGGGCATTTGCATTATTTCTAACCGACATAAAGGTATCAAATGTGCCATTGCAGAGTGGCCTAGAGGTGATGACGGAAGCTTACGGGTATTTCACTGATATTGCCTTCGACATGTTGCTAGCAACTTCAACACACACTTTGATGACCCGACTCTAAAAGCATTGGCCTTGAAAGTTGGATATGCAACTCATGAAGCTAAATTTGAGTTCATAATGCAAACCATTAAGGATGTCGAGATTAATGCACTAAGGAGTGTAGACCCTGATGATCCCCATGTTGCACGCTATATGCCATACACATATCTAATGAGTGAGGATCTGGATAAATGGACCCAATCACATGATGGTGGAAGACGTTACGGGGCAATGACAACCAATATCTCTGAGTGCTTTAATGAGGTACTTAAAGGTGCCCGCGGTTTGCCCATTGCTGCAATGGTTGAGTTCACTTGATGCAAACTTGTTGCATATTTCCACGATCGACATAAAAAAAATTACATCTGATCTCTCTCAAGGTAAGGTGTGGATTGATTATGCAATAGGGATCTATACCAAAAATGCGCAGAAAATTACAGGACACATTCTGAGGAATTTTAATCATGAAATTGGTATATATCAAGTGGTTACCCCGTACAGCGACCATAGAGGTGGAGGGGGAAACCACAGTCATGAAGTGCACGTATTTGCTAAAACATGTGGTTGTGGAAAGTGGCAAAACATTAAGATCCATTGTTCACATGCAATTAAAATTTTTCAAGGTCTACATCTCGATGCGACTAGCTATATTGACCCATGTTACAGTTTGGACAACGCCATTCATACATATGCACATCAATTTGTGGTGCCAAAGTCAGAGTCATTGTGGAGGGACATTCGCGGACCACGGTGGGTGCCTGACCTAAAGTTGTTGCAGGCCAAAAGGTCATCCTGTGAAGTCAAGAATAAGGAATGAAATGGATGGGGTACGGCGAGAACCGGAAAGCTAGAGGGAAGATTCAGACTTGAGGGAGATTCAACCGAGGTAGCGATGCGGAGAGTGTCATGAAGAGGGGCATAACTGCAGAAGATGTCCCAATTCCCGTGAGGCTTCGACAAGTGGTTCTCGTGGGGATTCGACAAGCGGTAGTGCTATAAACTAGGCAAGTGCTATTGCTGTTTTTATATAATATGCTCAGAGTTTCACTTGCTTGTTGTTCTTCGCATTTGGGAACTAACGACCGTATTTTAATGTTTGTCAGGTGAGCGGAGACTCGATTTTGGAATGGCATTGTACGTGGGAGTTGTTGTAATCTTCAGTATGGACAAGTGCTAGGCGACTATGTAGACTATGTTGTTGTTATTTTGTTTATGGCTGAATGTTGTTGTAATTGAACTATTCGCTATCCATTGTACTCGTTACATTAGTTGCGTTGTGCAGCGTTTGCCTATAATGTCAGCAATGATAGTACTTTGGCATTAGTAGCTAGTACTTTGGCAAGTTCAATCATAGCTAGTAATGTTTTCTGTATGCCTCATGTAGTGGTTAAATCTGTCTGGTTTGTAGCTAAGAGGCCAACTATGTATGCCCATGAACAGTAACTGTTTTAATCCAGTTTTTTGCATCTGATGTACTCTCCCTTTGATTAGTATCATAATATATATATATATTATGCATGTATTTAGTTGTTTATAGCCCATGTGATGTGTTCTGGATTTGGTTTACTGCTGTAGGGGAAGAAAAAAAAAAATTCTGGTTTACTGCTACAGGTGGGGGAAGGGGAAAAAAAAAATCCCAGTAGAAATCGAGTCTTTAAAACTCGATTTCCATTTGGGTGGCATGTTCGTAAATAACCTGCCAGCATAAAAAAAAAAAAAAAAAATTGCCAAACAAATCGAGTTTCAAAGACTTGATTTATGCTGGACTTATTTACCATAATGCCACTGAAATGGAAATTGAGTTTTAGAGACTCGATTTCCACTGGGCATTTTTCCAGTGGCAGTTGGCCGTAAATAGTTTTGAACTCTCGGCCTGGCGTACTCGCTGCTAGGGAACTTGAGTACTGGATGGAAATCGAGTGTCTCATGCTCGATTTATACCAGTTTTTGCCTTTTTTTATTTATTTTTTTATTTTACATAATAGAACTCGAGTTCCTCTGGAATATATATATATATTTTTTTTCAATTTCAGAACTCAAACACTTCCCTGCATCTTCTCATCTACAAATTCATGCCTTTACCTTGTAAGACAGAAACTATATACTAGTATTACCCCAAGAGAAAATTCCTAGGAGAGCAACAATTTAACTACTAAACAAAAGCTTTTGCATCATCATCTTATTAAACCAATAAATCAAAATCTACAACGGAGAGAATACATTGTACTAAAAGGTTGCATTTAGCAACAAAAGAGTAAAATTCCAATACATGGGATTACCCATTACATGAAAACTGATCTCACTTGTTATTATTAGAACATGGCACTAGTTTAGCTTCAGCATTCTACATTAAATGAGGTACAAAATGACATCATAAAGCAACTCTTCCCCTGCTAGTAAAATTCATGCCATACATGGTTGGAATTTTTTTTTTAATGGAAAAAAGTTCCTATACTCTGTCCAAACATTTTGGGGGTAAGAAGTACAGTGGGATCATGCAATCCATCCCAAAATCATATTGGTGCCACCCTTTTTTTTGACATCCCAAAGTTCAGACTTCAGGATCTTGTTAACTGACAGCTTCCTATAACTTGGATGTGCCACAACTCTTTACTACATCAACATGCCAAGCCATACAATCAAGACTGACTGTCATTGCTGCTGATGATATCTCCCAAAAAGGAGTCAACTACTATACGACTACATTGGTTCCACTCCTTTCCTCACTTTTCGCTCACATCTCACAAAGCCAAAGCCACTTGAAATGCTCTATTGTCAATCAACCTTAGTAGAAGCTTGTAGCATCCAAATACCTTAGTAGACATTACTGCAGCCTGTAGCATCCAAATACATACTTTTCGCCTTAAAATGGTAACTGAAGAAATAACAATACAAATAGATATAGAAGTTCTAATATCATATTACCATTGCTACTTCTGAATCTGTGTCATGGCTAAGTCTGCTTAATGTGTCCATAACATTGACCTGACCAGATCAACCAATCAACAAATTGATAAGCAAAGCAAACTCACGGAGAAATACTATTTGTCCTCAGCTTAAAAGAGATTCAAACAGCTTATCTGCACACATCATCGTTATATAATTTCCTTAAATTACAAGGGGATAAATACTCAGATTACAAGCAAAATGCAGAAAGTAGACTTCCAAAACAGGTTTTCCTTGAATTTGGGTGTCAAGTGAATTCAATTTTGTATAGATGAGTTTTGTTAATTTGCTTATCCAATACTTAGGACGCATTTCAAAAGCCATTTAAAGTCAATCCAGTTGAGACTGATTAGCAGGAATTTCTTCTTTTTCTTTCCTTTTAATTTTTAATTTTTTATACTTTAATTGTTGGGGGATGGGGGATTTGAACCAAAGACATCTCCATTGGAAACACCAAAATGTGTCAGTTGAGCTACAAGGCACTTGGCATGAGCAGGCATTTCCAACCAAAGTGTAATCAGCAAGGGCTAGAAAGATAAATACCTTAGGGTTTGATATGCAAAGGAGACCAAGAGCCAAAGGAACAGCACGGCGAATATTCTGCTCTCCATACTGCAAAAGATGCTCTAATGAACGAATTGCCATCTCAAGCCCCAATTCTTCAGCCATTGCAACCATAGCAATTCCAAGCACAGCAGGACCATGGTCAGTTTCACCTTTGTCTAGATGTTGTGAACAATGACCCAGAAGATGCACCAACCTACACAGAGAAAACTATCAGCTACTATGGACAAGTAAAAGAAATTAATAAATTATATAATTTACTACCAAAAAAACAAATAAAAGTAATTTACACATACTGCCCAATTATTGTGAACCCACGACCTAAAGCTCCACCCATTTTTGAGGAAAAGCCTTTTGAGTCAAAGCTCATTGGCAATGGACTATAAAAATTTACAAATGGTATCATTAAATTGCCTTTAAAAGAATACCTTAAGAACATTCCCTGTTCCAGCAAGGTTTTGTCTAGCCGTTCCAACAGTTGCACCAGCACTAGCCCGGCCATCAAGCAAGTGTGCCTATAAAAACGCAAGAGAAAGCAAATTAGTCAATATGACACAAATTCTACTTTCCTTTTTTTATTATCTCCATTTCTGGTAATTAATGCACTTAGGATAAAAACTTTAAGTTATAAAATCACAAACATTGTTGACCAAACAATTCAATGATTATGATTTTTACCTTGCTAGTCATATAGGCTACCAGCACGTTGCATAAAACACACACGCAAATCAATATATTGGCAGCAAAGTATTCCTAGACTACTCCAAGTTTCTGCAGGAAGCATATATCAAAAAGGTAATAAGATTAACATGGTTAACACATTATTCACTTTTTTCAAATGCAATTCCAGAAGCATAAAACATTAATGACTATACTTTTAGATAACATATTTAGTTCAGGTATTTAAGTAAGAAAAATCACAACATAAGTAGTGATCATCAATGTCATCCATTTAAAAAAATGGTTGAGCGGCATATTCTTTTTCTGGTGTTCCTCTCAAAAAAAAAGACATCAAAGCCATTATCTCTGTGCTGCTTATTAATACCCATATGCATGTTATTGCTATTATTACGTAACCTCCTACTAAATTGTAGTAGAAACAATACTATTGACTGCCATCAAAGATGTGGAGATCAGTCGTAATGGTAGTGTTGTGGTTGCTATGACTGTCATAGTTGGGGTTCTAGCACTATTAATGATGCTTCTAACAGCCATGTCCTGTGTCAAAGCCACAGTCGATCCTATTGGCATCATGATGTTTCGAGTAAATTGATCCCAAAAGATCAATGTATATATTAGTCACTGCTAATCTATAATAGAGATGGAGATTAAATAAGTGTTTGATGAGAGAAAAATGTACATGTCTTCAATTTCTTCAACAACCAACCCCAACAAATCATAAATTCACATTGCCAACATTTTAGAGGTTATCTTCCAGTCTTCGCTCTTTTCATCCCTGTACTGTTGAAGGGCGACATGCTTGGGCTCATACTAGGGCTCATACTTGGGCTTTCTTCCCTTAGGGTACCATTCAGCATAGCCAGTTCCCTTAGTTGTTGCTTCTTATAATGATCCAATCATTCATCCTACACAGAGAGATAGGTTATAACACGTGCCATGAAAAATGGGCAAGGGTGAAAACAATACATTTGTTCCAGTGCATACCACAGGCTTCAAAAGGTTTTCTAATATTGTCATTGCATAATCCAAGCGTGCATTTATTTCCTCTGGAAATTCAGCCTCCACCAACACATGCAGCGGCTCATTAAGGTGCTCATATCCAGGTTTATCTTTCAGTTTCTCTTCCTACAGAAAAAACATAGGTCCTCAAGAGAATGAGAAGGAAGTATAGGACTTGAACCCAGTGGGTAACACAGGAAATGCAAATCATTACCATAAACCTTGACCATAAATCATTACATAGTTATAAGTTGTAAGCATACAAAGATAATGGGCTATGACTGCCTAGAAAACATGGACCTAAGGCTTAAGGACAATTATTAGTTTTGTTAGTGAACTCAAGTACTTAAACCTAAGGCTTCACTAACTAAAATTAAGTTGAGAAGGAGCTTTAAGCCTCTGACATACAGGGATTTGATCTCAAATTATTGTATGCTTGTGTTATTATTGTATGATATTGATAGGCGGCCCTAAATGCTCAGGTGATGCTTAAACCATGAATGGCACATCAGCTAAACATAAAATTTTCCAACAAAGATGAACATCCATCAAAGGTTTAAACTAGATTTACCTCCATTTGCATCGCAGGCCATCCCTCCAAATCCATTGCTCTACCATTAGGGGGTTGACCGAATGACCTAAGTGGGCTCTCATGCTCAAGTCTTTCATGATCCACAAAACTTTGATTGAAGCCTGAAACCCGTCTGATTTCTGCAGTTGGATGAAAGAACAAATCAAGTTAAGTAGCAAAGCAAAATACCCAAAACTATGGTCTACATACAGCCAAAATAATTTTAAAGCTAATCAACTTCCAATCCAACCAACATAGCTATCATAGTTTTAAGTACAAGAGGATTTGATATGCAGTACATCTTTTGGTGGGCACAGTACATTGTCAGCATTGCCTAAGCATCATACTTTGTCTTATAATCTGTTTCAAAGACTATCTCGCTCAGCACATTGCTAAGATAAATTTTTCTTGGCATTAGAACTTAGAAGGTACAGGAAATCATAACTTGGTATCAGCCAGGTATGCAAACAAACAACAGAAGAATGCAGCACACATTGCAGCAATGGTAGGTTGCGGATTCACTAACCTTGATTTAAAAGCCTGCTGCACATGGGAAGAACTTGCATTAATGGTCCCAACTTTTGCTTCTCTGCCAGCAATTCAGCCATGTATCTGCCATCATCATAGCAGTGGAATCACGTATTATATCCTATCATACCCCATAAAGTAAAAGCCTAACTATTGATCCAACGGTAGATAGCAATCTTCTAAAGAGAGTTATTAGATCTTTAGCCACACACACACCCAAAAAAAAAAAAAAGAGTTTCCTTTTTGTTAAAACTTTAGAAAAGAGAACATGGCCCCAAAAGTTTTTATTTTCAGTTGCTCAATTTCTCGGGAAGCAAACAGGCACTAAATGAAAGGGGGGAAAACAGAACCAGGAAAGCAGCAGTATAGAGAGCAAGTCACCAACTATGGTCATGAAATAACAGGAAGCAGTTTCACTCTAAAATTTTAAAATCTGCTAAATGCATAATCCTTTTCTTTCTGTTTTCCTTTTGCCTCCTTTTTTGGCTAGGTTACCGATTAGATGTTCAACGGGCCAGCCTGAGAAACATGTTTGACATCCAGCCCTCCAGTGCCAAGCAACAAGGCTTTTCCACCAAAGTTATGTGCCATTTTTCTTTGGAACGTGTATCTTCAACAATTAGTTTATCGTTTATGAATAAATGAATCATTGGAAATTGGCACCACATATCAGTATAGAAGCGGTCATAAAGAAAAGATTCAAAATTTATTTTATATTCAACTAAAAGTTCGTTAAATGAACACTAAAATACAGAAATACAATTGAGCTAATTCATAAACCAAAAACAATAAATTGAGCATAGAGGGACAATTTCAAAGAGAAGATTGAAAATTATATTTACAGACAAGCTTCCAACCATGTCTACCACCTCATTGGGGGAAAATTACATAAATAAAAATCAACAAAATTATGGAATTAGAAAACTAAAAACTACTTCTTTGAAAGCACTAATTTTTACAATTTTCAATGAAAGCCCATCAAAAAAGGACAACAAAAATAACAAAATCAAGATGAATAATAGAAAAAGCATAATTTTCTGAAGTGTTGAGCACTTGAACCAACCTTTCTCGATCTGTAGGGATAGAAGCAGACCTAATAGGAGAAGCAGGTACTCCAGGAGGAGGGTACTGGAAGTAACTCCCAGGTGGGATTCTCTCTCCCATCACAGAAAGACTATACTGCATAAGTCAATATCAATCAACAAAACCCAGTTAGTCAAACACCCAATACCGCAAAACAGAGGATTAATAACAAAACCACAAACAAAGCAGGAAAAAAAAACCACAAACAAAAAAGAGCTTAGTAATCCAACTCCATTGAGCAAAGAATAGAAAAGGGATACTGAATTTATATGTTTTAAGTTCAGAAGCCTACTGGATTAAGCCTGTGACAATGACAAACCCATTCACAATCAAGAGGCACAACCAAAGGCCCTTCAGAAATCTGGGACTTGGAATGCTTAGCAAGCAAGGGAAGCCAACAAGCATTATACCTGAAATCAGCATATTCATAATTCATAACTTCTATTTGAGTTATATGTAGAAGGACTCTAAATGCATACACTAGAGGGTGAATGAATAAAATGCATAAAAGAAAACAGCAGCAACAAGCATTATACCTAAACATGTCAGATTGACTTCAGAACTTGTGCACTCAGCTTGTGGTTCAAATTAAGGAGTAATTCTTAGGTACTCCCGGAGCACGGAGAATGGTGCTCCCTCCTCTCACATTCATGGTGGGGTCCGCTCATTAAATTCATGGTGGGGTCCACCATGAATGTGAGAGGAGGGAGCACCATTTCACCATACTCCGGGACTACCTAAGAATTTTCCCAAATTAAGATACTTAATAACAAAAGAACCATAGATAACAACCAACACATGAATATCTACCTCCACGATAACAGCAGCAACAATATCCTTGTTGGAATATCTACCTCCAGCTAATGTCCTTATTTGTATCATTCACCTAGTTACAATAATGTACGTTAAAACCATATTGAAAACAAAAATAATATCATGAAGTATTCAACACCAGATTGAAATATGAAAAAAGGAATACTACTGGGAATAAAGTGTGTTGTTTCACATTAAGCTTTGAGTTACCTTTTTTGAACCTTACGCTGTCTCGTATAATGAGGAGGAGGTCTTGCATGTCCTTCGTCAGATGCCTCGGGCCTAGCTTTGTGTCCATGTTTGTGCCCCCGTCCCACAAGGAGGTGCCTTTGATATGCGTTTCGGCCGACCTTCTGGCACTGCAGGTAACCCAACAGCCTGGTCAGCTTGAACATGTGGTGGGTTGATGCTCGAAGAAGGGCCAGTAGACATACTGTGGGAGGGTGGCTCCTACTGCATGTTAGGAGGGTTGGATCAATACTCAGGTCAAAGGATGGAATGGGTGACAACTCAGGAAATGACCGTGGGGTGGGTGGAAGGATGTCAGACCCAGGACATGGATGTGGGGTGGGTGGAGGGATGGTGGGGCTAGGGCATGGATGTGGGGTGGGTGAAGGGATGGTGGGACTAGGGGATGGATGTGGGGTGGATGAAGGGATGGTGGGGCTAAGGGATGGATGTGGGGTGGAGATGGAGAAGACATGGAGAAGTTACCATTAGAATCAATCTAGCACCGGGGACATCGATGAACCTCCGAGTTACCCTTTTGAACTAGTCGAAGTACTCATGCTGTGGAGGCATATCACCAAGTACTGCTTCACAACGCCGTTGAAGGCGATTACCCCACTCCATGATATGCACAGCATGTTTCCGCATCCAATCAACACCGACCTTCCCCCTCAAATCAATTTTATGAAGCACTGTGTCAATGTCAACATTGCGGGGAATTTCTTGGATCATCCCAAATTGATGAACGACACGATCCAGTGTATGTTTCTCTACTAGGTGGAAACATACAAGCGGCACCATTGCCGTCCACACGGCCCTCCCTGTAATGCACCACGGCAGAAGGTCCTCTAATTCAGCTTCATACGGCTGCCACACCACTTACAACAACCCAAAAACAAGTACGCAACACATTAGGCAACTATATTTATATTTCAAAGTTCACCAAACGTATATCTTGTTCCTAAACATGTTAACAAAGGCATTTTCATACCTAGCCTGGCAACATTGCAGCTATTTGCTCACGATACCTGTCCCTGAAGATGTGGGCGGGCCTGTTTTTCTTGTTTGTGACCCACAACCACCTACAACAATCAAGAACAAGGGATCAATATCCAGAACTTTCCTATTAAGATAATGTTATGATTAAAACTATAATGTAATCACATATAACTACTAAGATAATCTTATAGATATTTACTCTATTAATAATATCACTAGAATAAGAAACAATCCTTATAAAAAACAGAGCACATACAAGCCATATGACAGTCACAAAATTAGAGTATATTAACGTAATCATATATATTAAACCTCTATTTAAAATTTTTTTATGTTGACATAAATAATTCCTAAAAGCCTATAAAATAAATAAATAGAATCAAGTTACATGATTGTGGGTTTAGGTAATGATCACATAATGTATATGACGTGTATGAGGTAGAGACTTACTTCAGGGACAGTGGACCACGCATTGGAGGACCATAAGCACCCACTGGTGGGCCACGTTTAACTGCCGAGCACAAATAGGGGAACCTGGCCCATGCCCAATACTGGACCAACAGTAAGCACCCACCAATCTGACTGGTGTCCTTATCGCTTGCCCTGCATAACTCGGTACAACCATGCAAGGCAAGCACTTTCCTAACTGTACCTTCGTGGGTTGTGAAGGTCTTCCAACTGCTACACCCACATTAGATGCACCCTATCGCCGGATTTGTCCATGAATATTGTGTCCCCCAGTAGCGCTAGGATGTAGCATCGTGCGTACTTATGCAGCTGATCCTCTTCAGCATTAGGCGGCAATGGATCAGCAACTTGCACCAAAAACCGTTTGATGAGAATCCTCTGGCCAATAAGTTGCCTATGCTCTTGATTTATAGGTTGAAAGCCAAGGAACTCTTGGCACACAGTCGCCCAAACTTTCTGCGTGCTCCCTGTTATAGCGTCACCATCAACAGGAAGCTCGAGAAGAACCTCCACATCCTGCAATGTGATGGTGACCTCACCATGTGGCATGTGGAAGGTGTGAGTCTCGGGCCGCCATCGCTCCACTAAGGCCGTTATTAGGCCATGGTCAATCTCTCTACCCGGGGTCTTGAGGAGTCCCTCCAAACCAAGTGCCTTAATGATGTCAACGACTCGGTCGTCCACCATTGGCTCTCGATTGGAGAACTCTTCACTATGGCTACGGCAGGTAAGGGACCTTGGATCCTGCACAAAACAAAACCATGGATTAACATATGACAGCAAGTGCATGTACATTGTATGAATTAAATGCGTGTACATTCGTTAAATCTTTAGTGTTGTGTTTTACCTGCTCGTTCCAAATAGCTTCTGACCGATGCTTGGCTTGCAAGGTCAACATCGACTGGTCAATGGGGCTAGACTGAGCATGGTCAATCTGTCCAGCATTTGTAGTAGCTATACTGCACAAGAATGATAAGCAATTAGCACATAATAGACATTATTGAAAACAAAAACAAAAACAATCTACGAAATATTCTCAAAAAACAAAAAACCGCGTTGTATCCAATGTTTATCAGAGTAGAGACAATTGATGGCAAAATGAGGCAAAAGTTATTCAAAGAGTTTCTAGGTAGTTATTCTTCAGAACATGATAAAGTTCCAAAAGATAATCATTCTGGGATTCCTTTCTAATTTAAATAAGAATTTGTTCTTGGAAATCTAAGTGTCAAGAGTTTAATTACAAATTTACAAGGCTAAAAAAGACATTTCAATAAGACTTTGCAAATCATAAATTTACTGCCAATTTTTGAAGCACTCTCAATGGATCCAAGTACATGATCATGGCTAATTAGTAAATTATGCTGATTAAAATCTGCCATTGGATTCTCCTTTGCAAGAAGGCTAGTGTTTCAAAGTAAGGAGTATAAAGGCAAAAACACCGCAGCTCTCTTTTGTCAAAAATCTACTTTCAATGATCCAAAGAGTGCAACTGAGATTAGTACAAATGACATTGAAGCCAAAATTTGAACAATTGTCAACCACAGGTCAGAATACTCTTTAAAGACCTTAAAACTAAGAAAGCCAACTTAACAAAGAAACATTAATAGAAATAACTTTTGAATGATAACACCTATAGAGACGGTAATACTGTTCTGCTCACACCAAACAGAAGAACAAGACAACTTCCAAACTTTTAAAAACACCTTGCTCGAGGTTAAAATGGACAATCATTTGTTCTGGGGAAGGGAAAAACCATCGGAGAGGAAAGAAAACTAATTTTTTTGTAGCTTTTTTGACAATGAGGAGAAAAGTTTGAAGCAACTTGTAGTAGCTACCATGTAAATGTGGCTTACATAATGAGTGAGCCAGATGAAAGATGAGTACTTCACAACTTTAAATAAATACTAATCCTTTTTCACATTGAATGAAGGCCTAATATGCACTTAGAGAGCTTACACAACAGAAAAGCAAAGAACAAACTTGAACCATCAATATTTGCATTCAATAGGTGGCAAAGAAAAAGAAAATTCATTAATCTAGTTTACATACAACAACATAATTCTTACAGTACACACCCCTTCAGTCATTTATCATATTAGAATTGATCATACTGCGAAAATTCATGGAGGCAAGGCTTGGTCAGAGGATGAGATCATTTATGCTATTACTTGAGATGTTAGATATAGATTGTACTTGTGTAAGAATGTAAGAGATAGTATTAAAAACAGAGTGTTGTGTAGTTTGTGGGGGAGTTCCTTTGTCTTTTTTTTTTTATAAGATGTAGTTTTTGTTGCAGCTTTGTTGTCTGGTCTTACTTATTCAACAAACCAAAACAAAACCATAAAAAAGAAAGTTCTAGTTGCAGTATGTGGTGATGCAAACTCAATAAGAGGGACTAATTCTCAGTGACCTGTACTTCCATGTGAGAGTTAGTTAGATACATACAAGGGCAAGACCAAAAAAAAAAAAAAAAACCCTTCTGAGAAGTGAGAATTGCAGAGCAAAACCATAGTCATTCGCAGTACACAAACACTCTCTAAAAGCCTCTACCAAAAAAAATGCTTCTCCAACCTTCTCTTCACCACCACAACGCTTCTCTCACATCATCATCCCTCTCCTACTCCTTGCCTCTACCATGCAGAAGCATAGTCCCCAATCTAACGCTCCCAAAGACTGCAAATTACAGAGGAGTCCCAATCACAGTCACTTGCTCTATCTCACAAATCCACAGCTATGGCACCATGGACTATGAGCGTAGACCCATTGTGAAATGGAATGCTATATACAAGAGAATATCTATGATGGAAAACCCTGAGTTGGGTTCTATGATGGAAAACCCTGATTCCTGATTGAAAAAATTCATTCTGTGCACCTACACGCTAAAATTTTCATTTATTGTGCTTGGGTTTTTTCTGTTCACAAGATCCTCTTTATTAAATGAGGACATAAATTTCTTGGACAGATGGTAAGCATATCGTGAATATGGGTTATGAATGGTAGATGCTGAAGTTATCATGAACAAAATAGTCCATTCTGTGTAATTAAACATGACCTTTTGTAATAATCTGTTAATTGGAAGCTCAAGGGTATTTCCATTCTAATTAGCATTTTGGCACTGTAGATTTCATCATAAACTGATGTATTGGGTTATAGCTCTATAATTCTTTCATTGATTAACCATTTCTTACTTTTTATATTTATTCATTTGGATGAAAAGCCTTGGCTTGCATTATTATTAGGTTTGAAATTTTATGCATTTTACAGGTTTATGATTGGATGAACAACAGAGGAGAGAGGTTTAGAGTAGCAGCTAGTGATGCTGCAATTCAATTAGATCTAATTGGCAAGGTTCATGGAATTTCTAGAGCTGAAGATTACTTCCTGGAGCTACCAGATGGGTTGAAAGACAGGTGGATATATGGGGCTCTTCTCAATGCTTATGTGAGAGCCAAAATGAGAGGAAAGGCAGAATCTTTACTTGAAAAAATGAGAAGTAAAGGTTATGCCACGCACTCACTTCCTTTGAATGTGATGATGACTCTCTATATGAATCTCAAGGAGTTTGATAAAGTTGACTTGATGATCTCAGAAATGACTGAGAAAAATATAAAACTAGATATATATTCCTATAATATCTGGTTACCATCTTGTGGATTACAAGGATCTGCAGAAAAGATGGAACAAGCATTTGAACAGATGAAACAGGCAGTCTAGTATTACAAAGTTCGGCTAATAGTGCCAGGATAGGGATTTTGGAATTTCTCTGTGGAGCTGTAATATCCATATAGGTGTTAATACATGGAGCTTTACTCAGCAGATGAATATCTCAGATGTTTATATCCAAAATCTCATCTCTGTTCGTCGGCTTTGGGAGTCCTTTTTCTAATTCAGTTTATCTTTTGGACCATACAAGTCTCAAATTTTATGACTTTTTTACAGTTTGCAGAAGCAATGTGAGTCTTGTTACCAATTGTAGCTTCAACTTCAAAATTCGATCTAATGTATTGTGATTCTCTGTTTTACAAAGGTGGTTCATTGTTTTAATTTCCGAAATGTTTTTGCTGTGTATGATAGCATTTCTTCTGAAGCTGTATTAACATGAGGTCATCTAACCTCTGTGAGGTTTCTTTTTACACATAGTTGGATATTAGGTGCAGGGAAATTCTTAGCAACCATTAATATGGTTTTATCTGAACTAAAGGAGGTTTACTTTGTGACTTCATTTACATGCTAGCCTAGTTTTGGTTCCCAATGAATTTTTCTTTCTTGTCCAAGAAAAAAAAAACTATAAAGAAAGAGTACACTGCTAATTCTCTTTTTATAAAAGGACTTCCTTTCAAATGTGTGTAGCACTGTGGCCAACTTTTGATTAGTTGTTAAAGCCTTTTATTTTTCATAAATGAACTCTCTTTGGACGTGTTTTTTGTATGAAGGTGTGTGAGATTACGAAAAAAGAATTCAGGGAGCTCCAGGAATCCAAGTGGTCAAGGAGGTAGGATTAATCATATTTGTTTCACCCCTCTTCTCTGAAAGGCTTATTGAGGTGTCCGAAAGGCCAAGACAATGAGAGCTCTGTGGGCTCTAAATTGGGACTGTTGATCTCGTTTTATGGGGACAGTTCACACAATTTTTGAAAATGGTTAATATGGCACATCATTTCTTGTTGTTTAGGTCAATCTTCTTCTTCCTTATTTTTATTGTGTGTGGGGTCATCTGGAATATGACTTTCCTTTTCTTTTTTCTGTTTTCTTTTTTATGAGAAGTTTGTAACTTTTATTCTTTTATTTAGTAGAAGATAAAAACAATATATCTGGAGCCTTTTGGTGTCAATGCATGAAGAGCACAAAATTATTATCCCTTTTGGTCTTATCTGTATTAGTTGTACGAACTACAAACCTAACCTTCACAAAAAGTACTTTGTCTTTCTGCTGTTTAAATTAAGTTTATTTTCCCAGTCACTTGACTAATAATCCTTTATCTGTATAGTTGTACTACAAATTAAGTTCACTTTTTTTTTTTTTTTTGTTCAGCTGAACATGACATGATTTACATTCATGTTAGACAATACTGATTTTAGAGAGAAAGTATATATATTACTAACATCTCTAAAATCACTAAATCAAAGTATATTTTCTCCAACAAAGGACTAAAATTAAATCCTCAGTAACCTAGCAGGCCAATGTTACTGTAATTGTTAAAAAAAAATAAAAAAACAAAACAAAACAGGAAACCAAAGCACACAGGCAGTGTACTAAGGGATTAAAAAAAACAGAAAAAACTATAAAACAAAGAAATTACAACTATTTAACAAAGAATTAAAAGTAAAAACACCCAAAGCATTTTGTCCACTCTAGCAAAGTTTAGAGAGAGCACTAAATCAGAGTAAATTTTTTCCAAAAAACAACTAAAAATTAAATCCCCAGCAACCCAACAAGTATATAAATATATATATATATATATATATATATATATATCCAATTTCTCCATTCTTAGTAACAATTTACCATAACTGACCAAATCCAACTTAGATCAAAGTACATTTTGATCAACAAAGCACTATAATTAAATCCTCAGCAAATATAAACAAACTCAGAAACATAATCCGATTCCACAAACCAATTCAATCTCAAAAAACAATAAAGCTTCGATCTTTTTTAACAATTATATTAGAAATTCAATATAGAAACCAAAATAGAAAAAAACGAATTGAAACCAAAGTTTCTTTGATTTTTCCCACTGTTTCTCGGCAACCAAACGGTGAAACACACTTTGCATAAAGCGACTCACCTTTTTTTTTAGTTTTGAGAGACCGTTTAGACTGAAGGAACTCAAAGCTCTGTGAGTGAGAGTGGAGACTGAGAGTGGAGACTTTATCAAAGCTCTGTACACCTCACTGTGGCTTTATCAAATCTTTCAGCGAAGGTGATGAATGTGAAATAGTGGAGACTAAGAGTGGAGATTGAGTGAGAG
Source organism: Notholithocarpus densiflorus (assembly GCA_030021035.2). Classification (NCBI taxonomy): domain Eukaryota; kingdom Viridiplantae; phylum Streptophyta; class Magnoliopsida; order Fagales; family Fagaceae; genus Notholithocarpus; species Notholithocarpus densiflorus. The sequence continues at coordinate 25,681 of JARYZH020000939.1, forward strand.
AAGAGGGTGAGTGAGAGAGGAGAGGGTGAGTGAGAGAGGCGCTCAGAGGTTCTGTGTGAGAGTGAGAGGGTGAGACTGGTCTGTGTGAGAGAGAGGGTGAGTGAGAGTGGAGAGTTAGAGTGAGAGGCGTTAATTTTGAAAAAACCCCTATTTGAAATCGAGTCTTAGAGACTCGGTTTCCAGGTCTTCCACGTGGATCAACCACGTCACACCCAGATCGCCACGTCACATTCAAATTGAAGTTTAAAGGGTCGGCTTATAAATCGAGTCTTAGAGACTCAATTTCCAGGTGGACGCCACGTGGAAAAAAAGCCACATCGAATCTGATCAGATAATAAAAACCGAGTCTCAAAGACTCAGTTTATAAGCCCAAAATCGAGTCTTTTAGACTCGAGATGTTAGTAAATAATATACTTTTAAAACCGTGCCTACTAACTAAATAGTTGGGAAATCATGGTTAAATTCCAATTTTGGTCAGTGAAAAATGGACCAATGCGTGTGTCTGTCACTTGTCAGGGGCCTCAGGGCTTTAACAAAACGAGAGTCAGAAATGAAGTTACCTATATTTTTAAAAAATAAAATAAAGGAATTTGTTATTTTCTTTCCGTTTTCACAAATAAACATCATTTCCCGATTACAATTTACTCCATTAGAAACTTCTAACCTAAAGATTATTAAGATTATTTTTTTGCCAAAACACCTCGTAAGATTTCAATTATTTCTTATGGCTTTTTGGAATTTATATATCTGCCAAATTGAGCATTGAAACTAATTTTTATTAACTCTTATGGACGGAAAAATCACTTGACCATCATGCAATCATATGAAAAATACTCACCAATTGATTTACATCACTACTCACATGATGGTCACATGATTTTTCATTCATAAAAGCTAACAAAAGTTAGTCCCAAAAGACAATATGGTAGATGATAAAAAAAAAAAAAAAACCTTCAGGTTTTAGAATGAAGAATTGAAACTCTATACATACTAAGTTTATGAATTTATGGCCATTAATTTTTGGTGTTATATGTTAGTATGGAACATTCTCTCGTGTAGGAATGGACCCAGCAAGTGTGAGACTCATCCTTATGTGATAGGGATGTTACATATAAAATTTACACATAATGCCACCTTGGTTAGCAAGTACCCAATCTAGATGGGTAAATTTCAAAAACCTACCCTGAGGTTTGTGATAATACTAATTAAGTCCAAAACATTTTAAAACCCACCAATTTAGTCCTCAAAATATAACTTTGTCTCTAAATTTTACTCTCTTCTCTCTCTCTCTCTCTCTCTCTCTTTCCCCCTTTCTTAAACTCTCTTCTTTGAGTTCTCTCTCTAACCAGCGAAACTCATTGCCCAACAAACCCATATCACCCACACCTATAGTCGCCTAGAAAACCCATCGCCTAGCAAACTCATATCACTTACAACCAGTGGCGGAGCCACACACAAAGGTGGGGGGGCCAAAATTTAAAAAAATTAATTTATAGTATGTATATTATTTACATTTTAAAAAATGTAGCATGTAAAAATTGAAGTTGGCCCCCCCAAATTTTGAGTTATTTCAATGGTGCTCTTAAAAGAACAAGAAATTATATTAAAACCAGATAATTTAAGAGGTTTAACAAATTAAACTATGTAGAAAATGATAAATTTTTGTACATGTCTAATAGAAGAAATACATGACTTTTATATACTCATTTAAATTTAGAAAATGATAAATTCTCTTAGTAAATTAATTTATATACATGTGTGTGTGTGTAGAGGTTTGTCTTAACTAATATATTAGCATCACAACTTGGCCCCCCCAAACCAAAATTTCTGGCTCCGCCCCTGCCTACAACCACTACTGCCTAGAAAACCCACTGCCCAATAAACTCATATCACCCATACCCACAGCCGCCTAGAAAACCCACCGCCCAACAAACCCATATCACTCATAGATCCCACACCCACAACCATTAGAATTGAACCACTACCACTATCACGATGCCACCTAAAAACCAACGCAAAACCGAGACCAACCAACAAAACTTCAACACACCTACCCAAAATCATAATCCACTTCCACCCAAAACACAACCCACCAATCTACTACTTAACCACTGCTCCTCCTTCACCATCACGAGACAGAGAGTTAGAGAGTCAGGTTATGAGAGGGAGAAAGCTAAGAGAAAGAAAAGAGAAGAGAAAGTCCAGAGGGTGAAAGGGAGAGAGCTGAGAGAAAAAGAGAGATTCAGCAACACCACCACGCTTTGATCAATGAGCAGCCGATTGTGATCTACATGATTGACAAGGTTTTGTTGCCAAAGGAGCTGTATAAGGCTTGAGCTAAGATTTTTAGCGCCGGCTTTGGCTCTCGAAGAGGCTGTGAATTCTCCTAAGACAAGCAAGAAGAAGACAAAGAAGATGAGTTTTTAAATGGGTATTTTATGAGAGAGAGAGAGAGAGAGAGAGAGAGAGAGAGAGAATAAAAGTTAGGGATAAAGTTGTCTTTTGAGGGCCAAATTGTGTGTTTTAAAAGGTTTTGGACCTAGTTGATATTATCACAAACCTCATAGTAGGGTTGTGAAATTTACTCTTCTATTTAAGTCGTTGAGTAGATGTGGTAAGGCAAGGCAATGGGTAGATCCTTCACATATAATTGATTCAAGCGAGACAATGTTTGTTACCTTCAACCCAAACCTGACCCAATCATATTAAAAAGATATGATTAAAATTTTTACATGTTTTTTTTTTTGGGGGAAGATTTCAATCTAGAAAATGAAATCCTCAAAGTTCCCAATTAGGAAAGATTAGGTATAGAAAATCTAAACCTAATAAATGAGTGTTGATGCTTACTTTGATTACATATCTTAGTGTTGAATATATATTTCATAGGAAACAAACGGAAAAATCATGTTATGAATATTATAGAAGATGAAACTCATAAAATGTGGAAATAGAATTTACTCTATCGTTAATACTTAATAGTCATACCAAACATATGAATCAAAAACATGAGACAAATTCTAAGAGATAACTAGATGTTCATGCTTTTCAAACATTAGAACTTTTCAAAATGCATGACGAATGCCAATGATAAACACACTATTGTATTTGAAGGTCTAACTATCAATAACATAACTTTCTAGGAGTTATAACGTGAAATAATAACCATTAATTTTTCAAGAGAGGTTCATATATAGTAATAAAGCATACCCATAGGTAATTTTCTCTTTGATTATGACCAGAGTTGTGGGTGCAACTATCATGACTTATAAAATGTAAAATGTTAATCATTTTACTCAACCAATTTAAAATTAAAGCAATCAAGTTAGTCATAAAAGTTCAGCAGCTTAAATTTCTCTCACACTCGCAGACAAGGCAATAGTATAGCACATAATCTAGCTAGACGTGCTAGACATGTTAGTGGTTATTTAGTGTGGATAGAGGATGTTCCACTACAGCTACAAAGTATACTTCAAGCCTATTTCGGCTAGTTTGTTTTTAATGAAAGTTTATGGTCTTGTTTCTCAAAAAAAAAAGTTAGTCATAAAATTCTATTTAATTAATAACTGCTTACACATGTTTATAATAACTTTTATACATTTTCATTTAACATATCTGCATCCAAAATTTCATATAGCCATAAGCAATTCATCTCCTTGAATCCATATAATTTATTATCCAAAATTTGTTCCTCAAGATATGATCAGATCATTTGGGGAAAAAAAAAAAAGCTATCCAAAACTCAACCAACTCAACATACACTAACTCAGTAGTTTGACCAACTTGGCAAGCACAACTGTGAGTCATTAAAAAGAATTGTCAACCCATCTATCTAGTTCCATAATCATTTAAGTCTGACTGCCTTTTCTCACGTCATATTTAATCTTTTATGAAACAAAAAAGCCCAACTATTTAGCTCCATATCTAGTTAGCTATCCCATGTAAATGACATTACTTATTACTAGTCCAACAATATTACCACCAAAAAATACCTGCTCTAAAACAAAGAAAATAGCCAAGCAATTTGAAAGAATAAATAGCCTTTATTTATGATAACGTAATTTTGTTATGTGCCATTTGAGATACTGAATATGCCATCCAGAATTATAGGAACGGCAAAGAAGTTTTAGAGAGAAATCAACTCTGAACCTTAGAAGAGAGTGTGTAACCCAATGAAAGGGAGGGATCAAGTCAATTGCTTTTTGAAAGAGTGGCCGAAAAAGTCAGATGAAACAAATCCAAGTTTTGTTTGGTGGTATAATAGAAAATGTTGAATGATATAAAACATTTTAGTTTTCACTGTACGATGCAAACTGGAGAAGCGGAAAGATTAAAAATATTTAAATAGATATAAATTTACTTTGTTTGGTTGAGAAGAATAATTGAGAGGAATTTTCAGTTATGTGCTTATAAATAATTTTTTTAATAAGTTTATAAGAAGTAACTTTTTTTTTTAAATTATAATGTAAAAAAAATTACTTACTATCAAATAACTAAAAATACCTATATATATAATGGAAAATAAGAAAATAAATAAACAAATAAGTTATTAGTTATAATTAAATTATTAGTTACAGAGCATGATTACGTAAACAAAAAGAATATGTCCAAGTTTAATATTGTAATATGAAAGACATGTTGGGATAAATCTCTGTCTATGGGTGAATTAAATTAAATATAATCCAAGTAATAAAGAAAATAGAAATTTACAGAAGCAATAAAAAAAAATCAACCAACAAAAATACCAAGAAATTATGTGAAAAACCCTCCAATGTAGAGGGAAAAACCACAGGGCAAATCCGATCAATCCACTATAATAAAATAGAAATTACAACACTCAAGTTATACCTAAAACCTGAGTTCACAATAAATTGAGAAAATACAATAATACCTCTAGGAACAAATACAACCTCACCACAAAACCAAGTAGCAAGATCTTCCACTCTGAATACTTCAACTCTCTGTGGTTATAGCACCCAAATAATTGTCCTAGAGAAAACCCCCAATTTATTTTCCTTGTGTGTCTTGAGCAAAAGAAAAATTTTTCCCTCAGTATCGCACAAAGCACTAATCTTTTTCTTTCAATCGGCTTCAAAACCGTGTTTCACTCTTCAGTCTCTTTGAACCTCACTCTATCTCCTTCATGAAACCACACGCACCAAGCTTTATATAAAAGCTTCTGCCGCCTAACATTCCTAATATAATTAGGAATAGAAGTCTTTGACTTCTTGTGCAATTGGTACACCTATTTCTATATGAAATAGGATCCCATGTGGGCTGGACTTCTAAGTGCCATGCACCTCCCAACAATCTCCCCCTCCAGCTCATCGAGTTAAGAGATTTTCATCCCAACTCTTCAGTTAGAATTCATGCCGGCCATTCTAGCACAAAGCTCAAGCTTCTCTTTGGTCACAACCTTAGTCATCATGTCAGCTGGATTCTTCTCAATATGAATCTTTTTCAGTTGCATCAATCGTTTTTCAACAACTAGTCTTATCCAATGGTATCTCACTTCAATGTGCTTCGAGTGAGAATGAAACATAGCATTCTTGCTCAAGTCTATTGCACTTTGACTATCACTATGAACAACATACTTGTCTTGCATCAAACCCAATTCTTGGAGAAATCGTTTCATCCAAGACATGTATCATTGTATCCTCCTCAATCTAAAAAGTTGTAAACATTAAATACATTCATTACATCATAATAATAAAAAACACATTGAAAAGTAAAAATTAATTATAAAAATAGGTCAAAATGCCAAACATGAAGCTAAGAATATAAATAAATAGGTTACTGAATTTATTTTTAGATATTATTATTTTTGTATATGATAGAATTTTAACCTTTATATATATATATATATATATATATATATATCATTAGGCTAAGTCATTAAATTATTTTTGGTGTAAACAAGTCCAAACTTCATATTTTTTATTTAACAAAAAAAAAAAAATTATTAATTGAGAAAAAATTCTTGTATGAGACGATTTTATGAGACTTATGTCTTACACCAAATTACATTCTTTTAAGTAATCATGAAGGAACAATTTGCATATTCCCTCAAATGGTATCCTTAATTATAGGCTTTCCCTGAAGGGTCCGGCTTGTGTCCAGTGGCCAGTAACCACTGGAGCTGTTAAGATACGGACACGTGTCTAGTTTTAGATATGTATTCGTATCGCAACGTATCTAGAGGTGCCATTGGACACAAGCTCCACCCTTCCCTGAAAACTAAAATTTCGTCTCCATAATCACACTTACTCTTCCTTGTGCTTTGGGCCTATGTAAGGAGAGCCATTCCTTTTCCTATCCCATCATTTTCTGCCAGCATAAAATAATATTTTAGTTGGTTCCCCAAGTGGGGGAACATGGGTGGGTCTCTTGTGAGAGGATAACCACCATAATGCCATTACATAAAATAAAATGTCAAAATGTAACAAATAGTATTAGTAATGTTTATTTTATTTATTAAAGTTGTTGTTTTAGGTTATAATCAATTTTATAATTAAACTTTATCCGTCACGTAGATGGCTTTTGTATAACTATTATAAAAAATACTTCCTCCAGTTCAGAGCCCAAAGTACAATGCCCATACTCTCTCTCTAAAAAAAAAAAAAAAAAAAAAAGACAATGCCCATACTTTTATTAACTTTTAAAGTCAATTTCATATACTTTTTCATAATGAATTTTTTTGATATAATTTTAGGCTAATTATTATATCATATTCTCATAGGTGAGATGTTTCACACAATGTTTTACACGTTTTACACTTTCACATCAAATATTTTTATTTTATACATAATATGAAAATAGTGAATAGTGAATGAAAGCTTGACCTGACGTCATTATATAGTTAATAAAGTTGAACTTTACTTAGCTTGAAATATTCAAGTAATTAATTTCATTATCAAACTTGAATTTAGAATAATAGAAAAGAAAAATAATCTCCAAAGATATTTATGAGAATTTGCTAATAAAATATAAAAAGATTTCGTTAACAAGTTCCCTTAGAGCATTTGTTAATTGACCATTTTAGAAATTTTTTTATACAACTTTCGTGGAAATGTAAAAAAACTTTGAGAGAAATCAATTGTTTTTTTTTCTTTTCTCATAAATTAAAAAAAAAAAAAAATCTTAAACCAATGCCTCTATGGCATCCATTAATCCTTTTAACTTTTCCCAAATTTATTAATATTATTTGTTAGGACATATGTGAGAATTGTTAGACACATATGTGATGTAAATTGACTGATATTTTGACAAAACGCACTTTACTTGTAATTGGGTAAATCTAGGATGAGTTTAGTATTTCAAGAAACAAGTGTTCAAGTTTAGTATTGAAGCCACGCAAGTCTGACTAAGAAACAAGTGAAGAAGTGTTGTTCATTAAAGCTCGACAAATGTCTCGACAGAATCCTTTCTATCGAGGTTTAATGTTGAAGCTCGACAAAAGCTCAACAGAAGCTGAATCTATCGAGAATTATGAAATTAGAATTTCCAGATCTGATTTCACGCGTATCCATGAGTATTTGTGTAGGGTTTCTTTTCTCACAACCCTAGACATATATAAAGATTATTTTAAGGGCCGTCACAAGTGTTGCAAGTAATGCAAAGTGAGAATACACGCATATTGTGACCGAAGACATTCTTGCCTTAGTTCATCATAGTCTTTGTAGAAGCTACTACGTCTTTGCACCAAAGGTTTTGTAACTAAGGAGCTTCCTGATCTTCATTGTTGGATGAATTAAAGAACTTTGCAACCAACATCTTCCTTAAGTTGGTGTGTTAGTCACGTACTGAGATCCATGCATCATTGGTTAGTCACGTACTGGGAGCTGTGCATTGAAAGGAGAGATTGCCACTATATTACAAGTCTGAAAGCTCACTTAGTGTGTAAAACACTAGTGAATGTTTAGACTCCCAATTTCAAAAATACCAACACAAGCTTATACTCAAACAATATATGTGCGGAATGATAAATATAAGCTATACCCAAACAATAAAACTACTCTAAGCCATAATTTAATCACAATACAACAGTAATTAAAAGCAAAGAGTAAGGGATAGAGAGAAGCAAATACAAGATAACACCGGTATGTGTTATCGAAGAGGAAACTGAAGAACTCGGCAAAAAACCTCTCCGCCGCCCTCCAAGCGGTAAAATGATCCACTAGAAAATCAATTGGGATACATGAATAGCAATAGACCCTCCAAGCCTAATCTACCCGATGCACCTAAGTCCTCCAAGTTTCTTGCTCCAACAGGGTTAAGCCTAACATTGTCTTCTCTAGCTTACCGGATCCAGCAATAAGCCCATTGCATTAACCAAATGAATTGGTTCTCTCTTGTACTGCTTCCCAAGCACCAAATAACATTCTCACTAATATGGATATGATGAGGTAATGATTTGGCTAAAGATCCTCTTAAGGGTTTGACAATGGAGAGGGTGAGAGTAGAGGAATTTGGAGAATCAAATGTATAAGATTGTGGATGAGTCAATATTGTTTTTCTCTAAGGTTTATCTCTCAAAATTCTCTCTGGAAGCTCTCTACATTTCGTGGGTATAAGGGTATTTATAGTGGGGTATGAGATGGAATGTGAAAATTCATTTTTCTACAAAACAGGCTGCTTTGGCGAGTGACTCGTGACTGGAATGAGTCGCGAGTTCTAGTCACCAAATAACAGAATTGCCAAACTGTACTTTTTGTCCTGTAGTGATCCAGCTGTCCTGACCCTTCAACTTCCTGCATGCTTCACACATGTGTCACTTCTAGTGAGTCACCACTCGCAAGTCAGTTGCGAGTTCCAGTCGCAAAAGTGCTTTTGATTGCACACACTTGATTAATTCTTCACACTCTCTCACACACAACCCTTACATAATTCCCACCTAAATACAGGGTTTCTAATAATTGAATTACAAGTAAATTTGGCATGGAATAAAGCCAACACATGGTTGAATAAATTCAACCCTACAATCTCCCCCTTTGGCTATTCCGTGACAAAACCCTAAAACAGATTCTAGATTTAAAAATGTGAGTTGGGAACAGTTGCCAAAACTCATTCACACCTAATTCTAGAACTGTGAAGCTCTTGAACCATACGGACAAGTTTTCCTGAAAACAATATCACAAAATGCACTTATTAAGTTTATTGTAAGCAGAAATCTTAGAATGCATATGGAGTAAGAACAATACGATCAAGCAAGTATGAATATGACAATAAAACATAGCTTGACCAAACAAGAACAATCACTATAAATAGTGACGACAATGAACATTCACACGCTGAATGAACATCCGGACATGCAAGCTAATAAGCTCAATGTGGCGAACTTCAACAGTAGAGCATTGAATGCCATATTCAGTATGGTCACCAATAAGGAGTTTAAGAAGATATCCTCAACTGAAACTGCTAAGGAAGCATGGACTATCCTCCAAACAACCTATGAAGGGACTAAGGCTGTCAAGGATTCAAAGTTTCAAAGGCTTACTACGAGTTTTGAAAAGATTAAGATGGAGGAGGATGAGTCATTTAATGAGTTCTATGCCAAGCTAAAAGACATAGTTAACTCAGCCTTTAATCTTGGGGAAACTATTCCCGAACCCAAGGTTGTAAGAAAGGTGTTAAGGTCTCTGCTAGAGAGATTTCATGCCAAGATCACTGCCATTGAAGAATCAATGGATGTTGACTCTATTCCTTTGACGGAGCTGGTCAGCAACTTGCTAACCTATGAATTGGATTTTACTAGAATTAGGAAAGGAAGCAAAAAACATGGCATTGAAGGCCAAAAGCACTAAAACAGATGAGTCTTCTGATGATGAAGATTCCAAGATGAAGTCCTACATCACTAGTTAGTTCAAGAAGTTCATGAAGAATGCTAATGCAAAAGGATTTGATACGGACCGTAAGCAATCTAGTTCGTCTCAGTTCAAAAGCCAAGACAGATGAAAGAAGGATGCTAAGGATAGCGGTCAGTACACTATTCCCTCCGGACCAAAGTGCTTCCGATGTCAAGGTTTTGGACACATGAAACAAAAACGTCCAACATATCTTAAGTCAATTGGGAAAAGCAAGGCTCTTGCTGCTACCTTGAGTGACACCAAGCCTGAGATTGAGTCAGATGACAGTGATGACGAGGGAATCTTGAATGCCTTCACTGCCATAGTTGATCTCGCTGAAGGGGTTACGAAAATAGTGGATGAAGAAGAGGACTTGGTGGAATCTAAGTTGAGAAAATGGATGATCAAGATGATATTTATACAGCCTATACAAAATTGTACAAGGTTTCTAAGAAGCATGAAAAACTGTATAGGTAGGCCACCAAGAAGCTAAGTGATGTGGAGCTAGATCGAGAGAAGCTCTCTATCAAGGTTGATGAAGCCAATCAAACCATTGGAGCATTGCGGTTTGAGAACAATTTCTTGGCTGAAAGGACTAAGAAACTTGAAGCGGAGCTATTTCAAGTCAAAGCTCAATTGGAGAGGACTTCTAGTGTAAAGCTCGATGAGATGTTAAGCTTTTAGAAAGTTGCTTCTGATAAAACTGGTTTAGGGTATGATTTTTCTTCTCTTAATATTGCCTCCTCTAGTACAACTGTGTTTGTCTCACCTGCAAATAATGTTAATTCTGAGAACAATAAATGTAAAATTGACATAGCTAATGAGAACTTAGATAAAGACAAATCTATTCTAGGAGCAACCCCTAAGGTTGAAAAGAAAGAGACTAGAAACAAAAAGTCTCAACCGAAGAAGCCGCATCTCTATCATCAATGTGGGGCTTCAAGGCATACTCGTCCAAATTGCTACAAGTGGTTAGCCACTCAACAAAGCAATAGTATGCTCTCGTGCAGAAACCAAAATCAGTTTCCACCCTTTTTTGCTCCTCTTGGAGATCTTTTCAAGGCCCTCATATTCCTTTCGAACTTGAACGGATTCAATTTTTCCTTCTCACCACCGGATCAAAGGTTCGCTCAAAGGAAAGGTTCTTCCAAGGTGTGGAAGGAAAAAGACTCAAAGTGATTTAGTCACTCTTTCTCTTTCTCCCCTTTATGTTTTTTCATAACTTGTTTGTTTTGCTCTCTTGTTTTTGAGTCAGTCTAGCTTTATGCTTTGTTTTGCTTAACATGTTTTTGTTTGTTTGTTTTCAGTTTTTGCTTTATTTGTTTTTCAAAAAAAAAAAAAAAAAAGTTGAAATATTAGAAAAATACAAAAACTGTGTGTCTTTGTGTATATTGGTACTTGTGTATCTTGGATGGCTATTGAAACAAAATTTTCTAAAATTTGTATATTTTGTAGCTTAAATGAGCATCTTAATGCACAACTAAGCAAGTGATCTTTATGGCTCGTGTTTGTGATGAGTACGATTAAGTAATCTTTTATACTTAACACTCATATCACTCTTTTTGATGGGAAGGACTAAAAAATCCTAAGAGAAAGGTGATAGGTCAAGAATGTATTGACTCTTTGTGATAAATTAACCAATTAATTAGCCAAGTTGATTAATTAATTAGATTAACATACAATATGCATGGCAGTACAAACAAATCACCAAATAACTAAATATGCAGCGGAAATTAAATGACATGGGTGATTTGTTTATGAATGAGGAAAACCACCGAGGCAAAACCCCGCCGGGTGATTTTAAGGCCACCACTTCCGAGAATCCACTATTATCATAAGTAAAAGAATCGCAGTACCTTATGCCAACTTATAGTTGAACCCTTATTCCAATACCCAATTGGACTTGTTCTGTAGTGACAATCTCTCCTTTTAATACACGACTCCTAGTACGTGACTAACCAATTGCGTGGATCCTAGTACGTGACTTAATCACCAACTTAAGAAAGATGTTGGCTGCAAAGTTCTTCAGTTCATCTACACGATGAAAATCACGAAGCTCCTTGGTTACAAAACCCAACGGTGCACAAACACAGCAGCTTCTTGAATAGAAAGATGAACTAGAGCATATGTCTCCGGTTCACAATATGCTTGTGAGAAACCTTTGCATTCACACTCACGCAACCTTTGACGGCCCTTAAAATAATCCTTATATATGTTTAGGGTTGTGAGAAAAGAAAGCCCAAACATATATTCACGGATTGGAATGAAATCAGATTTGAAAAAACTAATTTTCATAAATCTCGACAGATACCTTATCTATCGAGAAGCTGTCGAGCCTCGGGCTAAAACAGCTTTCTAAGCCTCGATAGATACTAGCTGTCGAGTTTCAAAATCTAACACTTCTTTACTTGATTCTTGGACAGACTTGCATGGCTTTAACACTTGAACTTGAAACCTTGTTCCTTGAAGCATTAAACACATCCTAGATCTACCCAATTACAAGTAAAGTGCGTTTTGTAAAAGGATTAGCCAATTCTATATTGACATATGTTCCTAACATGATTCACATATGTCCAAACAATCTTCCCCTTTGGCAATTCGTGACAAAACCACAATGAACAAATGAAATATGAGAGAAGTCATAAATCAATCAACTCATACTCACTTGTTGAATATAATAAAATCTATCCTAACACAAACTCTTGAAAAACTTTGGAAGAAGAGAGTTCATGGCAAGTAGACTTTGACAACCTGTATTTCTAAAACACTTTAAACAAAACTCATCAAGGCATTTTAATGTGAAACAGAAATAAAAGATTGCATACAAGATATAAGAAGCATGTGCATAAAGAGAGAAAAGAAACAATACATGTAAAAATAGGTGAAAGAACTGTAATAACAACCTCATCATATATATAATCATCATAAATACAAGGTTTGCTATCACAAAGTAAGAACAATGTATCTCTAAAAGAAGAAAAGAAAGAAATACAAAAGTCCTCACTACATCCCTAAAAAAAATGAACACTCCCCCTAACCAAAAATCTCCTATGCTAACTCTCCCCCTATATGTATGACTACTCTCATATCAAAACTACTCCCCCTTTTTGTTATGAGTGATAAAGGGTAAGTACATCAAGTAGACATCTCATCATCACTGGGCGAGCTAGCATCATCGTCCTCATCACCATCGTCACTGCCGGAGCCATCATCACTCCCATCCTCTAAAGCTGGTGGAGATGGAGAAGAAGCAGTGAAACCACCCATGACAGCCTGTCATTATGCAATACAACCAATACGGGTGTTCACTTGACACAACTCATGTGTCAAGGCGAGCATCCATGCGCACAAGCTGTGCCATGATGGCCTTGAGAGTGACTCCACTCGCTGAAGAAGAAGGAGCGGAGGTGGATGGAGTTGCAGGAGTTGGAGGAGCCACCCATGATAGCCTGTCATCGTGCAATACGACCAATATGGGTGTTCACCTAACATAACTCATCACTGAGAGTGTTAAGGCTAGCATCCATGCGCACAAGCTGTGCCATGATGGCCTCGAGAGTGACTCCGCCCACTGAAGAAGAAGGAGCGGAGGTGGATGGAGTTGCAGGAGCTAGAGGAGCTGTTGTCTCGGTCTGTGTCCGCCTCGAGCGAAGCTGAGCATCACTTCGTCTAATGGTAGTTGCATTAATGGCACCCATGACGAAGAAGTGATCGGACGGAGGAAAGGAGACAAAAAAATGGCAAAGAATCCTTGTGATAGTCAAAGGAAAAATGAGCTTATCACGGGTTGCCGTATCCCTATAGACATCTATAAGGGATAGGATGAAGTGAGAAGGGAAGTTGATAGAAAGATCCTCAATGAGGGATTACAAAAAGTGAGCACGAGGCTCTGTGATAGAGTTATAGTGAGACAAAGGATGGAGAACGAATGTCATCACCATGTTAAGGAATCTTGGACCTTTAGAAAGTTCGAGCATCGGGTGTTTTGATGATCACCCCATGAAGATGGTGTCTCACAGAATAGAGACATGAGTTCATCTTTGGACACAATCCGTAGACGATTGCAGCCAGGGTAGTTAGGATGTGCTACCTTAGGAACATGTAGCACCTCGGATATAAGATCCGGAGTGACTACGATGCGCATACCTCGAACGCGAGTGACAAACTGGGGTATAGAAGAATCAAATCCGTGCATGTTGGAGTAAAACTCTTGTATGATCACAGAAGGGCATGTGACCAGGATGCCACACAATGACTCCCAACCCCGACTGCAGATGATAGTGGGAAGGTTAGTATTGGAAAAGTCCGATAGGATGATTTGGCGTTCTGAATGAATGCCTCGTCTAGAAAAGTTCTCTGAAAAGTCCTTTTGGGCTTTATCATCACGGAATCGTACGTGAGAAGGAGTAGGATCAGAGGAAGAAGATGCCCCAGAACAAAGAGGGTTCTGGGACGGAGTGGATTTTCGTTTAGGTGCCATGAGACAACTAACCGAAATAAAAAGAGAGGGAGAAAGAGAGACAAGTAGAAAAGCACCAAGTAGTTAAATATATAAAAAATATAGAGAATTGAAGGTACGTATGCATGAAAATGCATGAGCATGTGATATGCAAACATAAAGGCATCATGGGCTCAGCCCAATTCAAACCTAACAGCACACAACAAGACAACATATATAGCACACATCTAAAATGCATGTCAATATAGTTAGAATGCTCATGAGATGCAATGCATGATGATTTTAAAGTCATTTAAGCAAAACCCAACCCAAAAATTTCACAAAAACTTCATCAATTTTTCAAACCCCCAAAAACCTAGGTCTAATGCATGAAATGCATGAAGAATGAAGAATGAAGGATTAAGGACCTTTACCAGTGAAGAAGAACAAGATCTAGGCCGAAAATCTTCTAGGTATGAATTTTGGAGAGAGAGATAAGTGATTAAGAAGGTGAGAGATCAGAAAGTATTGAGAGAGATCGAGAGAAATGAGAAGGAAATCACGCGGACCCTTTAAATAGGAAACCATAATTCTCGATAGAGCGAGAGGTGTTGAGATGTATCGAGGTTTAAAACGTGAGAAATAGCTATCGAGAAACTATTGAGGATCTGTTGAGAGGTGTCCATAGCAAAAGGGTCTCGATGGATTGAGGAGCTATCGAGCATCTATCGAGCATCTAGAATGTATCTCGATGGATCGAGTAGCTATCGAGAATGCGATAAAAAGAAGTTGAAAAGGCTTAATAGATAGCTTAGCTGCTGAGAGGTATCGAGAAGCTGTTGAGATTGCTTAAAAACAGTTTTTCAAGAAGAGAAAAACATAGACATGAATGCAATCAAACATGCTACTCAACCAAAGATTCAAACAACATTTTAATCTCTCAAAATCATCTCTCAACAAGAAAAATGTCAAGCATTTAGATCCAAAACACACACATACACACACACACTAAACAAGTCTATCCAATTTTATATTTCAAAAACAAGTTAAGATAGTTTAGTGAGTATACATTAACACATGTAATCCTTGTGATGGCCAAATCACATTGTACTTGCACATGTATCAGAAGTAGCAAAGACTATTGCATGTTATGTGTGAAAAATATCGCAAGATTGCATAAGTGTCTACATGTTATGATGATTTTAGATATGAGAAAATCACTTTAACTCACACACAATCATAACTATTTGATGGAGACTATCACTTTCTAAGTACATTCTATAACTCCCACATCTCCTAGAAGACACGCTTGCAATCATATATAAAACATTTTTATTCTTTTTGCTTTTATTTTTCTTTGCATATTTTTCTTTTATTAAGCATATCATGCATGGGCATTTAAGAGAGAGAAAAGAAATACCCAATTATGTTAAGCTATATGACATTGCACTTTTGCTATGCCGAAGCATACATATGTCATTTCATGATTGGCGGGCAACAGTGGTAAGATGGTTATTTATGCATTTCTCTTAAGATTTTCTAGTCCTTCACGTCAAAAAGAGTGATACGAGTACTAAGTACAAGAGATAACTTAATCTTACTCATCACAACCACGAGCCACAAAGCTCACTTGTTTAGTTGTGCATAGAGATGCTCATCTAAGCTACAAAAGATACAAAGTTTAGAACACTTTGTTTCAATGGCCATCCAAGGTACACAAGTACCAATGTACACAAAACACATACTGTTTTTGTATTTTTCTGATTTTTCAATTTTTTTTAATTAAAAAACAACATAAAGCAAAACTGAAAACAAACAAACAAAAACATGTTAAGCAAAGCAATGCATAAAACTAGATGCAAATGCATGAGGGAGGATGAAGAGAAGAAGAGATCAATCCATGGAGATAACACCAATGTTTTGGCGAAGGAATTTAAATCGTTTGCTATCAAGAGGTTTGGTGAACAAATCAGCCTTCTGATCATCAGTGTGAATGAATTCAAGAGTAAGAGTTTCGAATGAAATGATATCGAATCTCTATGTGTTTAGTTCGAGAATGTTGAACTGGGTTCTTAGAGATGTTGATGGCGCTGGTATTGTCACAGTAGATAGTGAGATGCTCTTGACAAATACCGTAATCAAGGAGAAGTTTTTGCATCCATAGAAGTTGGGTGCAACAGCTATCGGTAGCAATGTACTCAGCTTCTACAGTGAATAATGAGATGGAATTCTGCTTTTTGCTCATCCAGGAGACAAGATTATTACCCACATAAAAATAACCCCCCGATGTACTCTTCCTATCATCAGCATTCCCAGCCCAGTCTACGTTAGAATACCCAGCTAAGACATCATTTGTGTCCTTGCTGTACCACACACCAAAGTCGGCAGTGGTTTTAACATACTTTATGATTCTTTTCAAAGTAGTCATATGAGACTCTTTGGGATTAGCCTGATATCTAGCACACACTCCCACACTAGAGCTAATGTTAGGTCTACTAGTAGTAAGGTAAAGAAGACTACCTATCATGCTTCTATAAAGAGAAGAATCAACACTTTTACCCAATAAATCAACAATAAGTTTAACATTTGGGCTCATAGGGGTTCTAACAAAACTAGCAGATTCCAAACCAAATTTTTTCACAAGATTTTTAGCATATTTAGATTGAGATAGGAATATACTTGAATCTTGTTGACAGATCTGCAATCCAAGGAAGTGAGTCAACTATCCAATCATGCTCATCTCGAACTCGGCCTGCATGAGTTTTGAGAAATTATGAGCAAGTTCATCCTTAGTTAACCCAAAGATGATATCATCAACATAGACTTGAGCAACTATCAACTCGTTGTCTTCCCTTTTGATGAAGAGAGTTTGATCAACTTTTCCACTTGTGAACCCATGTGAAACCAAGTATTATGTAAGCCGATCGTACCAAGCTCTAGGGGCTTGCTTTAAACCATAGAGTGCCTTCTTGAGGTACAACACATGATCTGGAAAGTGTGGATCAATGAATCCTTTTGGTTGAGCCACATAGACATCTTCCTTAAGGAACCCATTCAAGAAAGCAGTCTTTACGTCCATTTGGTAAACCTTGAAATTCAAGTGACATGCCAGGGCTAGAAGTATTCTGATGGACTCCATATGGGCTACTGGAGCAAATGTCTCATCATAGTCTACTCCTTCCATTTAAGAGTATCCTTGAGCTACTAGACGAGCCATGTTGCAGATCACATTACCCTCATCATCAGTCTTATTGCGGAATATCCACTTTGTGCCAATGATGTGCTCACCCTCCGGTCTAGGTACTAGAGTCCAGACATCATTCCTTTGAAACTGAAGCAGTTCATCATGTATAGCTTCAACCCAGCTTTCATCCTGGAGAGCTTCCTCAACTTTAGTGGGTTCCACCTGCGACAAATAGCAAGAATAAGACATAAAGTTAGCAACACATTTATCAACTGTACGCTTCCTTAGTGTAAGTTTATTCATGTTTCCCACAATAACTTCAGGAGGATGATTTAACTTGATCCTGGAGGAAGGTCCTTTCTCTTCATGGGATTCAGAATCAGGAGAAGAAGGCATGTTTGCTGAACCTTTTACAACATTTGGAGTGTCGGGAGTACTCGGAGATGCAGGCTCTTGATCAACAATTTCTTGAACGTCTTTGAGCTCGGGAGAAAGAATTTCTTTGGGGATTTCCTCACTAAATTTCTCAGAACCGGAATCTGAAGATTCATCGATAACAACATTCACAGTTTCTATTACCTTCATGGTTCTTTTGTTGTATACCCGATAAGCCTTGCTTGTAGAGGAGTATCCCAGAAATATTCCTTCATTGCTTCGGGAGTCAAATTTTTTCACATTCTCTCTATCCTTAAGAATGAAACAAGTACTTCCAAAAATTCTGAAATACTTAACATTTGGCTTCCTTCCCTTCCATAACTCATAGGGAGTCTTCTTGGTACCGGGTCTAAAATACACCCTGTTAACTGTATGACATGCAGTGTTAACGGCTTCTCCCCACAAGTTTCTAGCAACATCCTTATTGTGCAACATGGCTCTGGCCATCTCTTGAATAACCTTGTTCTTTCTTTCTACTACACCATTCTGTTGAGGAGTAATAAGAGCAGAGAATTCTTGAGATATACTTGATCTGGTGCAAAAGGACTCCATGTAAGAGTTCTCGAATTCTTTACCGTGATTGCTTCGAATTCGATCAATCTTCAAGCTCTTCTCATTTTGCAATCTTGTGCACAAGGCTTCAATGTGCTCAGGAGCATCAGACTTGGATCGTAGAAGGATAACCCAAGTATACCTAGTGAAGTCATCTACCACAACCATGATGTATCTCTTTCCACCAAGAGACTCGGTTCTAGTTGGACCCATGATATCCAGATGCAGTAGCTCTAATGGTCTAGATGTAGCGGATGTCTGAGTACCCGGATGTTTAGCTTTCGTCTGTTTTCCAAGCTGACATGGTCCACATACCACATTGTTCACTCTACTGAGCTTTGGTATCCCCAAGATTGACTCATGCTTAGATACAATTGAAAGATGTTTGTAGCTAGCATGTCCCATCCTGTGGTGCCATAGATCCTTGGTAAACGAACGCTATTGCACACAATATCAGCATCAGGAACTAAACCATAGCAGTTGTCTAGAGTATGAACACCACTTTTGTGTTTCTTTCTAGACCATCCATGACAAGGCATTTTCCTTTTGAGAATAGTACCATAAAGTCATGATCATATATCTGACTTATGCTCAACAGGTTCACTCATAGACCTTCTACATATAAAACATTTGCAATGTCTGGCAATCGAGGTAGAAAGATAATTCCCTTTCCTTTAATCTATGATTTTCTCCCATCACTAAAAGTGACATTACCACATTTCTTAGACTCAAAAACCTTGAAGAGAGATCGGTCTCCAGTCATGTGTCTTGAGCAGCCACTGTCAAGGTACCACAAACATGTGTCCATTACCTTAAATGCGGACTTCATCATGAAGCACACTTCGTGCTTAGATGACAGATTAGTGGGAATGGTGTTCTCTCTCATATGCCTGTTATGAACAAAGCCTTTAACTTTCACTCTTCTCAGACGAACTCCTTTGCACATTATCTTCTGAGACAGTCTAGTTTCTTCTTTGTCAATTTAAGATATTTTCCAATGATCATCATGATAGAATTCAAATAACTTTTAGACTTACATTTTCTGATACACTTAAACAGATAGAGATTAGAAAAGCAAGATGTATTTGAAAACAAAGATCTTTTTATGTCGGTTGCAGCCATGACAATAGGGGTCAATGGATCACACAGCAAATATTAAAACCTAATCAGAGTGTGCCTGCTCTGATACCACTTGATAGGCCAAGAATGCATTAACCCATTGTGATAAATTAACTAATTAATTAGTCAAGTTGATTAAATTAGATTAACATACAATATTCGTGGCAGCACAAACAAATCACCAAATAACTAAATATGCAGCAGAAATTAAATGACACGGGTGATTTGTTTACAAATGGGGAGAACCACTGAGGCAAAACCCCACCAGGTGATTTTAAGGTTACCACTCCCGAGAATCTACTATTATCAAAACAAACAGTTACAAGTAAAGGAATTGCAGTACCTTATACAAACTTACAGTTGAACCCTTACTCCAATACCCAATTAGACTTGTTCTGTAGTGACAATCTTTCTTTTTAATGCACGGCTCCCAATACGTGACTAACCAATTGCGTGGATCCCAGTACGCGACTTAATCACCAACTTGAGAAAGATGTTGGCTACAAAGTTTTTCAGTTCATCTACACGATGAAAATCACGAAGCTCCTTGGTTACAAAACCAAACGGTGCACAAACACAGCAGCTTCTTGAATAGAAAGATGAACTAGGGCATATGTCTCCGGTTCACAATATGCTTGTGAGAAACCTTTGCATTCACACTTGCGCAACCTTTGATGGCCCTTAAAATAATCCTTATATATGTTTAGGGTTGTGAGAAAAGAAAGCCCAAACATCTATTCACTAATCAGAATGAAATCAGATCTGAAAAACTGATTTTCATAAATCTTGACAGATACCTTATCTATCGAGAAGTTGTCGAGCCTCGGGCTAAAACAGCTTTTTAAGTCTCGATAGATACTAGCTGTCGAGCTTTAAAATCCAGTACTTCGTCACTTGATTCTTGGACAGACTTGCATGACTTTAACACTTGAACTTGAAACCTTGTTCCTTGAAGCATTAAACACATCCTAGATCTACCCAATTATAAGTAAAGTGCGTTTTGTCAAAAGATTAGCCAATTCTATATTGACATATGTTCCTAACATGATTCACATATGTCCTAACAAAAGGCATAAATAACCATCTCACCACTAAAGCCCGCCAATCATGTATAACATCTGTGTGCTTCGGCGTAACAAAATTGTGATATTTTGGCTTACATAATTGGGTATTTCTTCTTTCTCTTATATGCTCATGCATGATATGCTCAAAAAGAAAAATATGCAAAGAAAAACAAAAGCAAAAAGAATCAAAATGCTTTCTAATATGGTTGTAAGCGTGTTTCTAAGAGATGTGCGAGTTATAGGATGTACCTCGAAGGTGATAGTCTCCATCAAGCAGTCATGATTATGTGTGAGTGAAATAGATTTTCTCATATCTCAAATCGTCATAATATGAGACACTTATGCACTCTTACTATGATTTCACACACAATACGAAAATTCTTTTCTACTTTTGATACATGTGTAGGTACAATATGATTTGGCCATCACAATGAATACATGTGTTAATATATGCTCACTAAACTGTCATAACTTATTTTTGAAATATAAAATTAGTTAGACTTATTTAGTGCGTGTGTGTGTTTTTGGATCTATGAATGCTTTGCATTTTTTTGTTGAGGGATGTTTTTGAGAGCTTAATATGTTGATTGGATCTATGTTTGAGTAGCTTGCTTGTTGCATTCATCTCTATGTGTTTTTCCCTTCTTTGAAAAACACCTTTTCTTTAAGCTCGACAGCTTCTTGACAGATCCTCGACAGATTAGCATCTATTGTAGCATCTATTGAGCCCTTCTTTCTTCTTTTCTCAATAGATCTTATCGCATTCTCGATCCATCGAGCCTTCTGGATTTTGTCTAGACAGCTTCTCGATCCATCGAGAAACTTTCTGTCTGGCCGATAGATTCTCGACAGCTTCTCGATCCATCAAGGTGTTTTGCCATCGACAGATCCTCGACAGCACCTTGACAGATTCATTTCTATTGAGATTTAGTGCTTGATAGATCTCGATAGCTCCTCGATCCATCGAGTTGCGATTTCTATTTATATGCTGAGTGCGAAATCGGATTCATTTTTCACTCCTCTCTCTCGACATATTTTCTTTTCTCTCGCCCCAAACACTTCTCCCTCACTCAAATCTCTCTACCCACTTCATTTTTGGCCTATATCAAACTCATATTACTTGGTATATGTTCTAAAACCCTCATTTTACATGCATTCATGCATTTTAGACCTAGGTTTTGGGGTTTTTGAATTTCTTTTGGGTTTTTGAGATTTTTTTGTGAAATTTTTGGGTTGGGTTGTGTTGATTTGATTCTATATGCTCATGCATTGCATATTCCTTGCATTTTAACACTGTTTCATGCATTTAGATGTGTGCTTGATTATTGTTGATGTGTGCTGGTAGGTTTGGATTGGGTTTTCACCCATGATGCAATTTAAATTTTGCACGTCACAAGTTCATGCATACGTATCCTTTCATTCCTACATCTGGTACCAATCTAGTTTAGTTTTTATTTTATTTTTATTAATACTTATTGATAAATCTCAGTATACAAGAAGTATACTAAGGACGAAAAAAGAAGAAGATAAAAACAGTCAAGACAGAACAAACCTATCTGGATTAGTCTTTTCACAAACGAGAAGGTAAAAACTATATATTATATCTGCTTACAGCTTTAATATTAGTGTCATTATCTTGTGGTCATTGTGGAAGTTTACAGGCTATACAATTACTACATACCGTTTCTTTTTCTTCTATTTTGTTTACCAAAAACAATTTGAACCTTCAGCTAGAGCCTGCTATTGGGGCAGCTTTGTTGGCCCGGAATTTCTTGTTGAAAGAATCAGAAAGGCACCACAATAGCTGATCAGGGATCGCCTACTAGGGTTCTACTCTGCATTACAAAATATAAGAAGATATATTCAAAGAATATTATTATTGTCAGTGAATCTCTTTTATGTAGGCTTTGTAGAAAGATATTGAGAAACTCTTTTGTTAATCATAATCATTAACTTAACTAAATCTATATTTATATTTATACATATCTACGAAAACCTTAATAGAGAGAAAAAATTGCTAAATGTGGAGAGCAAAGGTTGATGTGTAAATATTTGTAAATTATGGTGCCGTCATGGCGATGAGAACAAAGGTGAAGACAGTCAAGTTTTGTAAATTATGGGTTTTTTTTTAGGTTTTAGATCTAAATAATCGATGGCCATTTGCAGAGGTACGAACAAGTTTGATTTGCTTTCAAATCGAACTACGTTGCAGCAACACCAAACGCTAAGATTCATCCCACATTGCTATATCCCACGTTGATCTCCACTGACCACAGTAACAGAAGAACAATAATGTACAATCCATTTATCAAATACCATGATGAGAATCTTCGAAAAATTATAAGGACTCAATGTTTTAAATTTGGATCTTTATCAAATATTTGTTATTAGATCTCTGAAAGACTGAAAGTAATATTATGTAACAGAATAATTCTTCATTGTTTGATCAGACCCCTTGCCTGGTTTATTTATTTATTTATTATTATTATTATTATTATTTGTAAATCTAGGCTTTCAAACTTTAAATATGGGTTTTCTAAGTTTAAAAAAAATTAATAAAGTTTGATGTGTCAATTTTTATTATTTTAATGTTTTTGTTAGTGAAATAATGACATAGCACAATCTAAACCATCTATTACAAAATGAAAAGTCAAAATTTTAAGAACTCTAGGTAGAGTACCTTAGGAACTCTAGAAGATCTTAATCTAAGAACATCAGCTATATCAAAATTAGGTAACTTTTTGAGGTAGTATTGTCTATAATGATAATCAAATGAAAGATTTTCTGAAGACTTTTACTGATCCACTTGAGATTTTGAAAATGAGTTGGTTCATTGAAATTAAATAAATAAACAATTGAATTGGATTGGATTAGATTGTACCAACAAAATCTAGTGCAGTGCTAAACCCCATTTATTATTGAATTAATATTGAATTAACCGATCGGCTTGCTTTTCTAGTTTATCTACTATTGTTTTGTTAACGTTAGAATTTGGTATTTGTTATTGTTGTTATTATCTTTTATTTATTGTAACGTTGGAGGGAGTTATATTCAGTTGTTAGAGTGCTAATAGATTAGGTAGTTGAGTCATTGTAGCTCATGTTGTGGGTAGTTCCTTGTTTTTAGCTGGATTTTATATGACATTATAGTTGTTTACAATTGTTTATTTATTTTGTTATTAATATTGATGAATATTTTTATGAATATATTTTTTTTTATTATTGTCTTTCAATCTTGCCCCCTAGACTAAAATCCTAGCTCCGAAAGAGTACTTGGGGTATAAATATTCTTGCAATAGAAGTCTCTTTTGAAATTTAATGTATTGTACTATGTCAACACCATGGCAGTCTTAGCTAACTGAATTAACAAGTGCTCATGCATGGCCTGCTTCTAGTTTCTTCAAATAATCAACACTTGCCAGATATAAACTGCATATTATAGCAAAGAGAAAATGTATGATATTCTTCATATATTGGCTAATAATGAAGAATATTTTAATTTTCTCTCATGATATTTGGTTGGAATGATGGAAAACTGGAGCGGTAGAAAACTTACTTGTTTGGTTGAGAATAAAAATGAAAATATTTTCTATAGTTTGTATAAATTTACTTCTATGTCCCTGTTACATAATATTATAAATAATTTTTTCAATCATTAAATAATAATAAAAATTAATTTTCCATTATATTATATTACCGGGTAATCCTTAACCCTTCCCCCTCTTACTAAGATTACAGAATGTTCTTATAAATTATGGCCAATACCAAGTATTGTATAGGGTGTACTTAATGCGTTAGAGCTTGTCCCATAGATGTATTAGAAATGATACCTTGGGACGGATGTAAAGCTAGGAAAATTGCTTCTGCTTCAAGAACAAAGGACCGTGTTGGTTGTAAAAGATGTGAATCCGCCTGTCCAACATTTCTTGAGTGTTTGAGTTTATTATGGCATGAAATAACTCAAAGCATGGGCCTTGCTTATTGATATGGTTCAAAAGTCCCACCTAAATACATTTCATTTCTTTATTGAAAGGGGCCACTCTCTTCGAATTTTAGCAAGTGATATATTTGAAAGCAATCTCTTTATTCGAAGTGAATTCTTTTTTATTCCATTTTTGTATTATTTATAAATTCAAGTGTGTGTGTATATATATATATATATTAATTGGATGTGTTTGGTTGGAGGGGAAAATGTGAGGGAAAACTAGTGGGCTGTGTTTTCTAACGTACTGTTCCTTCTATGGTATTTTGACGGGTGTCCCTAAAGTTCTTGTGCTAGTGGAAAGGTTTTCCTTTGCTTTGGTTAAGGTTTTCCTAGGATCGACTGGATCATACCCTCAGATTATCTTGTTTCTAGCCATCCAAGTCGACTCACAACATATAACATCATAGATTGACTTACATTCCACAAAAAAATTAACCCACTCTCTTGTGTTTTGGACATTAACGCTTCTTCTGGTTGGAGTGAAAATAAAGAGGATGAAAAATGGGAAAGAGAAAATGTGAGAGATTTTGGGTGGGAGGAGTGTTTGGTTTGAGTGATTTTGGGGAAGAGAAAATGGTAGGGCTCAGTTGTTTTCTTCTCAGACTCACCATTTTTCAGCCTCCCAAATTGGAGAGAAAATTAGGAGAAAGGATTAGATAAAAAATTTAATATTACTCATCCCCCCCTTTTACTCCTCCAAACTAAACTAAAATCACATTAGACTTTCTTTTGCTTTTTCTTTTTCTGGGTTTTTTGCTTCACATTTGGGTTGCTTATTTTATTCCATAACAATACTTTTTATTTTCTTTATATAGGCATTTTTATATCCATTCACTTTTTCACTCTTCAACCAAACACAAATGAGAGAAATTAAAATATTTTCCATCTCCCCACTTCTCCATATTCTCTCAATTTTCTATCCTTTCACTTAATTCTATTTCATTCATTTCTCTTGCTTAAATACATTTCATTCATTTCCATTCCTTTGTGATCATTCAATTCAATTACATTTCATTCCCTTATGAACTCCCAAACAAAACCTAAAGAATTGAGATTCTGAATGGCTAATCAGATAAAGACTA